>JAOXYJ010406378.1:0-25923 GCA_028566555.1 Lithophaga nigra | reverse complement strand
AATATCAGTAAAAGAAGGGCAAAATTTCTAAATTTTGACAGACTGCAAATGAAAATGACATAGAACAGGAAATGAGAATAATCATCTTTGTTGGACCTGGTTCCAGGATGTCGTGAAGCATAGAATACATGTGATAGTCCTCTTCTGAAGGAAATGGCACTTGAACTTTCATCTAACTTAAAAATTGAAGTTTCAAGGCCTCAGATGGATAGTTGAGAGAAAGGTCTACCCTAAGAGCCAAAAACATATTTTTCAGTAGCCTTTACATTATAATATGGTAAAGGGTATTGATAATTATAAAGGATGACACATATATATATATTTATATATGCCTCAGTACCCAAATCTGCACATTGTACCTAAATTTTCTGATTCTTCAGCTATCATGTCTGATTTATATATTATTTTCCTATTTTCAGCTCTTCAAGCAGTGAGTCTGGTAGTTCAGGATCCGAGGACAGTGATGCAGAAAAGGGTCCTGGGGTAAGATCAGATTTCTGTTTTCCATATTACTACTTGAAAGTGTAAGGTAGCTTAAATAATGCAGGGGCACATATAACATACGAACAGCCAAGGCTTCGTAGTTTCTTGGAATTTAAGCTTCATATGGATTTGGAGATACTGAAATTCACAATTCAGAATGATAATCCAGTTTCCATTGCCAATTGGTACATATTTTCTAATAACTACATATTAAATCTTGAACTTTGCCTTCTTTCTGTAAACAGGACTATTGAAAATGAAAAATTTTGAAATATGAATTTACTTTATGGAATTATTTGGCTTTACTATATGACATAAACAAAGCTTCTTATAAAGCCATAACATACTTCATAAAGAGAATAATGAAGTGAAAACTTTTTATACTGTAGGTAGTAAACAGTCAGTCACAAGAATCCCCAGAAAAGACCGGTGTTCAGGCCAAAAGGAACTACAGGAAACATGAGGAAAGTGATGATTCTGATTCTTCCTCAGATTCAGACTCTGATTCATCTAGAGAGTCACCACGTAAGTTGATTTCAGCATTGTGATAATGTAAGTGTACAGGCTTTAGGCAGTTAAATAAATGCAGTTACGTTCATATCCTTCTTAGCAGAGTTGCAATGAAGCCAAACTGGATAATTGGTTCTTAAGAAGTATGAGTTCTAGTTCTGTACCACCACTGGTTACCAGATTTGGTCAGGTGTTACTCCTAAGCAAGGAGAAAATTCGGATTGATTTTGAATGGATGGATGGATGGATGTTTAACGTCCAGTGGGTAATTTTTCAATCATATTCAGGACGAGAACATATTATGATACGGATATATTAATCCTGCTTTGTACTAGACCGACACGCTGAGCCTGATGTTTATAGTGCTAGCTCACTGAAGCAACAGTCAGCAGGAAGACGTCACCCCACTAGACACATTATAGTGACTCCGAGCCAACCAGTCTTTGCTCTTACTCCTTAATGCTGCGTGCTTAGCGGAGCAGCAGCAAATACCAATTTTAATGTCTTTGGTTTGACCAGGCCACGGATCGAACCCATGATCTTCCGCAACAATTACACGATTGATTTGGAATACCTATCTCAAGGTCAAGGTCTTTGTTACTGAAAAAAATGTGTCTAGCAGAGAAACACAATATTGAAATCTATATATATCCAGTGTCTATCTGACTTGGTCAGATTGTACTCCTATGGGGGTTAGGCGAGAACATTTTTTGGTCAGTTAGTAGGCCATATGTTAAGGTACTTGAGCTGCAGGGATTGAATTGTTGTTTTTGTATTCAATACATCTGATGTCCACTAATTTATCAGATAATACCTGTTAGGAATGTATATAGTGTTTCCTTTATTATACCCCCCACTCATAGAGTGGGGGGCTATATTGCAATCAGTCAGTCCATCCGTCAGTCCGTTAGTCTGTTCGTCCGTTAGTCCGGTCACACTTTCGTTACAGATTTCTCAGCTTCTACTTGAAGAAATGATTTCATATTTTGTATATGGCTTTGGCATGGTGACCTGTACCGTGTCTCCCCTTTTCAGGTTTACCGCACATCTACTTCCTGTTTAACGTGCAACTTAGAATTTGTCGTGAGTGGGGGTATTCTTAGCACGACGGAGCGTGCAACCTCCTTTTGTTACAGCTTTGAAGAGGTAAAACTGTCTCTTAAGTACATGTAATCGATCAGTTAGCTATATTATGCATAACTACCAAAACTGGTGATTCCAATCTTTCATTTTGAGTGCGGCGTACATTATTTTTAATGTAAGACCACCATCTGACCTGTATATAATACTGACTTCATCTGCTCAACGATGTCCAGGAAAACGTTCGTCCTTTCGCATGGTCAATCATCCTTGATTTAAATAGGAAGACAAATTTTTATTTGCATGTATCTTTATAGTCAAAGGTTATAATAACCCCAAAGAATGAAACGATTTCGGAGGAATTATATGTATGTCACTCAAACATACACACTGGGGTCCTCGGTGGCGAGTGGACTAGGTAGTTAGTCAAAGCTACTATTGATCACTGGCTTGACAACACAGGGATTTGCTTGTGGCGAGATGTGTTTGACTCAAAATTTAATTGACAAAGTGGCCAAGTTTTCCTCCAAAGGTCGGGGCCTCTACAGGAAAACCCGGCTGCCTTTACGTATAATAACTAAACGGCATGATAAAGCTTGTGGTAAACTCCATTCAAACAAACAAACAAGGCAAAAAAGTACCTTGGACTTTGGGTCGTAATGCTAGTAATCACCCAAATATAGTGTTGATCCAATATGCGAGTTCGAAGAATGCGCTGGTTGGTTACATTGAAGGTTCAACAGTATCTTAACATTATTTATGCCAAATCGGATACATGTTTCGGTCATTCACGGTTAACCAATAAAGTTACGGTAACTGTAAGTATATGTAAGTAGGCAGTGTCACCAGAAATAATTTTAGAAGAGAAAAACGAATTGAAATAGAAAGGATTTAGAGGAAATGTACATCAAGAAAACATTAATAGCATACCTAAGTAAAAACAATAGGTCTTTTATTGCTGTTCTTCATCTCTAAAGGATTTAGAGCATATGTACATTTTTGTGTCGTTGTTTGTATCGCTTTCTCGTTTAAGTTTGATTCTTTGTTGATTACAATCTTGTCTTTGGTGATAGAATTTGATTTTTTTGTTGTTGTTTACACTCTTGTCTTGTCTCTAAATATACGATTTAGTAAACTTCTATAATGTTTTTCGATCCATTCTCCAAAAAAGGCAAATAACAAGAAATCTTACAGGTATTGTTATATAATGAAATCTATAACAAAGATGCAACCAACAATATATAATTTTCTATACTTTATTATCTAAGAAAACCAACAAACTACAATATATGAAATCACTAGCCTTATTGTACAGAGTTCAGTTACTGTTCCACAAACATTCAAACAGAATATTCCAAATAATTCCAGTAGAAACTTCCAAAAGTCAAAATAATCCTAGTGTTAAAGAATTGTTCACACGGTAAACGGTAAAGTTCCTATAGATGTAAAAACAGTTCTTGTAATCTTCAGTGAATATAAATCCAAAAAACAAAGCAAAAATCTAGACAATTAAAAGTTAAACGATGATTTACTCCAAGTAATTTCGTGTATCCAATTAAAGCAGACTGGCTGAAATGTCTGGATGCCTACTATTTATATGTCCTGAAAATCTGGAAATATCCAAGTTGGAGAAACATCAATCAGGTGATCTTGTAGAAACTTCACAGTCATGTGATATTATATTTAAAGTAAACAACTATTCTTTTTCAGTAATAAACAGAAAATGTTTAGAAATATTTTACAAAAAGTTGTAAACAGATAAACATGTAAACAAAATATTTAGGTCAGTGACCAACATAACACAATAGTCAGTAAAGTACATATGTACTAATGGATACATGTAGCATTTTTTAAAAAGTACTATATCATAGCAATACCAATATAAATGGCTATCTGGGTTTTGAGAGGCTCCTTAAAAGTCAATTATGGTATATATGGATATGGGTTTTTGGCAAGGCCAGCCATCTTGTATTTTGTAATGGATGTAAACAAACGGAATTTGATCCCTTCGCCCATTTGTTACTCAAGAGAAGTTGTAAATAACGAAGCCAGTAACAAACAAATGGATGAGAATAGCTCAAATAACCCTATAAATAGGTTAGCTGACTAAATATGTATAGATGCTGAATAATGGAGAAAGTTTACTTACATAATTACATGACTTTGAATTTTTATACAAATGTATGGCAACAAATAATGAATATAAATTTCATTTGTATATTGCTGAATTGACTGAGCATAAGCAATGTACATAGAGCAGTAGAATTAGTTGTAGGTACCAAATAAAAATGATATTAATTATGTAGTTTATTTGAAAATATTGCAAAATAGAAAAAAATTCTATTATAAATGTCTTTAAGATTTGGTATGTTACCTAAGAAAATGAAAATAGACACATAAATAATTTTTCCGTGAATAAAAAAAGAAAGGTAAAGAGCTACGCATATGAAGCGTATGACCTCAGCAATTTGTTAAAAAAAATTAAACTCGGCTAAACAAATAAAACATCTCAATGTTTGTCATCGATTTCACTTTTACACAATACAATTTGTCACGAAAACGACAAGCGACAATGTCTGATCCTATTTATCGCAGAAACTATGAGCGATAGTGAAATTTTGATGGTATTCCCACTGAAAGATGTGTTAAAGAGGAATTCAATGAAAAAATGTTATCAAAGGAGGTAGGCCAACTTCACCTGAATTTCTTTCACTTCTAAGGCCAATTTTAAACATCGTCAAATTTTACTGAAAATTCATCATTTCGTAGCTTGTTATACGTATTTCAAAGTTCTATCAATCCTGGTCTTCAGAATTAGTGTATTAAAATGTTATATTAGTTCAAACATTGCCTTCAGAGCGTGTTTCCACACAATGTACTATTTTAACGTCCTTGCGGTGATCATTCAGTACGAAGGACCTTCAAAACCACCGGCAATTTTCGTATGAAACTTTGTTCATGTATTCTCTTACACTGTAGTTATGAAGGACCTACAGAACAAATTTTTGAAGAATGATATAAAATCGCTGAAATTGATCAAAGGTCATCTTTCACAATTTTGTTCTAGAAAACTCTGAAGTTATGGAAAATTTTGTATTGAATTTTCTTTTGTTAAAGTGTTGGCTATACATTCCTTGATTTTTTGTCAAAATACTTGAAATTTAAAAATCGAGTTGTATGAGCGAACCAAATACAGGGGAAAATGGCCCTAGTTCTTAGGTATAAATTACAAAATATGGCTGAATAGAAAAAAGGCTAAATTTAGCCTATTTCACTACTTATGACCCTAATTATCTCAGATACTATAACAGATAGACAAAATCTAACAACATACTAGCGAATATTCTCTTCAAGAAGAATTCGATAAATAAGAATGCATCCTAGGTGACATGATGAAAGCTGTGGAAAATTGTCATTTATTGTCGGCATGCTGTAAAAGAAAGCTTGAAGTTGTCAGTTTAATTGTTATTATTGGTGTAAGTTATCTTTTACTTGCCATTATTTGCATCAGGACGTTTCTGTTACACATCCAATAAAACCTCAAATTTTATTCGCATTGAGTTGCATTGGTTTCTTTTGCGAAAATAAAATAAAATAAAATGCTCATAACGAAAATGAAGAAGATGCAAATCGTTTGAAAACCAGAACAGTAAAGAATACAAAGGATGTGTAACGTCATTTAAGAGGCTGTCTACGAGAAAACCATGCAAAACCAGAAAAACTGTCCGAAAGGCATGCTTGAAGTTTGGTTTTATTTATATATCTGATGAAACATGTTCACTGGAGGTCCGAAATTATACTAAGTAAAATTGTCATACTGCGTTCTATTTTTAGTAACAGGTGTTTTTTGACATTCACATATGTCAACCCAATAAATAGACGTTTCTACTGCTTAAAATTAGGCTTCGATTATGAACATTTTTTCATTAAGAAAAACAAGTAGGAATAAAAATATTTTTTCCAGTATATGGATTTATACCCTTAGAAGTGATTTATACCCCTTATAAAGTTTGAAATAAAAAAATGGCAGTTTGCCAAGCTTTTAGTTCGAGCACAAAATTTGAGGTTTGAAAAAACATGCCTAATTCCTTGCCAATTGCAGTCAAGATAACGCTTTAAAATCTTCATTGTTGGTCCAAAATAAATGTTTATGCTTCATTTTATGCAATGTTAAAAGGATTTGCTGGGAATGTAAAGATATCTTATTTTTTTATGGTGCGTAAAACATGATAGTTTTTACTACATTTTTGTCATTTTTTTAAACAAAATTATATTTTTTTCTGTCAAAATAAATAGATTTGATGCTTAAATATGATTTTGATTTCATTTCTACAATTTTATGGGGAAAACATGCATCATTTAATTGTCTTGTAGCTATAATGAAGATAAAAAAGGAATAAATTGACTTATTTAAGTTAACACAGCTTGCAATATCTGTGAAGAATATCTTGGTATACTCCTAATCTAAAAGATTTATTTTATTTCATTATCATTTTATAACATGTGTACTATTTTTTTTTCTTTTAGAGTACAAATCTTGGAATAATTTCAGAAAAAAAGATTTAAAATAATTTCCCTCATTTCTCCCCCAAAAATTTAGATGCCAAGTTATTTCCCTTGACAACTCTTTTTATTGGAGGTAATAATATTGTACAATTAGACCTGCAGACGTTTCTGATCTATGTAGCACTTATATTATAACATGTATGGGTAAAAAATTGACTAATTAGCAATGATAGGAAGATGAAGAATGGAGTTGTGTGATTTTGGTAACAATTGTGGAAAATCCGTGCACTACTCCTCTGCTGAGTTAGTTGTGAAAATCCACCAGTGCACTAAAAATACCTTAACCCATTTACGTGTCTTGGGCTGTGACAGCAATATACCTGAAGGCCTGTTAATACTATACAGAAGTGGCCTGTTTGTAGCTGACAGCAATACTTTTAATCTCAACATATGTCAAAAACATCGCGATGAATTGGGTATATACTGGAGGAGGCAACAGAGGACCTGTCAGTCCCCCTTTCACCCGTCCACCAGCAAAGCCAAAGTAGAAAGAGGAGTTCGAGCTGCTTGGTGTAAAGACTTTTGGCTTCATCAAAGAGTCTGCATTCAAGTTGGATCTGGTAAGCAGGATGGCTAAAATATGGAAAACTGCCCTGTTCACTAGGAAAATCTTAACCCATCCCCTAGTCCTTTGAAGACTTGTGCAGTGATATAAAGGTTCACAAAAGGCTATGGATAGGCTTACACAGATATGTAACAATAATGGTAAATTATGGTTACATTAAAAAGGGTTATAATGGGGATATACAAAAATACCCTGTTCTTCCACATGATTAGGGCAAAGTTGAAAGACAATATAAAAAATCCAAATTATACAAAAATTGCCTTGACATCATCTAAATAATATTTCATACACATTATATAATTATGCTATTTGCTTTCGCAGTAATTTCTGAAATCAATGAACATGAGACTCCGCTCGGTGAAACGTACTTTAGAACTAGGTACATGTACATGTAAATAAAAAAAGAGATAAATGAAAAGTAATTGCAGCTAAATTTGCAGCTGACAATCTGGCGCAAAATGTTGACCACGTGTAAATTCCACTGCCCATTCAAATGCATTGGAAAAAACAATCAGGAATTATAAACCATGTTAACAAAGCAAATATTTCACTGTCTGTTTTACTATAACCATCATGAAAAAAAGCTGATGCAAAAATAACCTGTCAGATATATTGTACAAAATGTATGTAGTTTTCGGAATTGGTTCAGTCTCAACCATTTCTTTTGAACACTCGTACCAAAGACTGGGTCTGAGACTCAAATTAAAATGCATAGTTTTGACAAACAAAACCTCACATGTTAAATTTAGACTAAACAGACGATGCTTTTGATGGTCGATATGTGTGCTTCAATAAGTTTAAAATAGTCATCAATTTTATTATTACACACAGAAAATATGGGATCCGTGCCAGACAATTCTCTTCAGAAGTTCGTCCCCTATGACAAAATAATTTCCTGTTATTGTCACATATCTGTGTAATCCTATTTTATTGTCATATCTGTGTAATCCTATCCAGTGCCTTTACAAATAGTGAGATATTTAAAATGAATATAAATAAATACTATACTTGACCTAATAAGCACTCATGTCACAATAAGCACCCCCTCCCCTCATTAACAAACATTTCTGTTGAATTTATTGGAATAATTTATAATTATAATTGCCCCCTTTATTATTGGAAGGTTATTTGATACATGTACATAAAACTGTCATTTTCCAATTTCTTGTCAAATTCTAACGTTGTACTGTTCATTTCAAAAGAAATTCACACACAAATTACATTTTCTGAGCACTGTGAGTCATATTTGTTTCTGTGTTGCCTCTTTTTACTCTTTTATTGCCCTCCATTTCAAATTTGTTAAGCACTGTTGCACTCATTAGGTCGATTATGGTAGGTTGGGAAGAGTCCCTGAAATTGATAACTATCTGTGAAATTACAGATACTTTTACAATAATAAAAATTAAATATTTTTACATTACAATTCTTAGGGGCAATTATTCATTTACACGTGTATAATACATAAATTTTTCCTAGGGAGGGATACTTCTATCTTGGATTTTTTTATAATGGCAAAATGTTACAATTTTCATGGTCTTCAGACCTTTTCACAAATTTGAATTAGAAATATCCTTCTTTTGAAAAAATTCCATTTTCAAACAATTAGTGCCTGATAAGAAAAAAAACTTAATCTTGAATGTTTTCATTTTTATACGACCGCAAAAAAAAATTGCGGTTGTATTATGTTATGGCAATGTTGTCGTCGTCGTCAGTGCGACGGCCCCTTCTGTCTGTGGGCATATAGGTCTCCACAACTTTTCTTTTGCTGTGGTGAACCGATCCAAATGAGAACCAAATGATATTTAACACAATGATCCCCTAGTCCCTACTATTTTGTGGGGAGGGGCCAAATGGAGTTGTTATAAATTTTTCTTATATTTTAACCATTTTTCATCCGATTTTGATGGGGTTTGTTTGATTGAATTCTTTGTAAAAAAATTTTAATGAATGAACCCTTCCATCGTCGGTTACCCACGGCTGATTTCACATCGTTTCTCTCCTTCGGAGCGCGCGTGGACTCTAACCCGTGGTTTGCGACGATGGAACCCTTCCTGTATGTCTCTTTCTATTACCGTTTTTGAATTATGAGGGGTACGAAAATGGCCATGCCCTAAATTTTAAAACTTTTTAGCTCAACTGGTCTAAAAGGCCAAGTGAGCTTACGACGTCGTCATAAACTTTTTACATTTTCATCAACTCCTCTGAAACCGCTGGGCCAATTTAAACCATACTTTAGTGAAGTGTTCCTTGGATGGTCTTCTTTTAAAATTATGTTCTATTTTGCTAGGCGCCATCCAATATGGCCGCCATGGCTCGACATAGTTTAACATTGGACCCAATGGGAATTTTACATTTTCTTCAACTCCTTTGAAAACGCTAAGCCAATTTTAACCAAACTTTAATGGAATGTTCATTGGATGGTCCTCTTTAAAAATTATGCTCGGTTTTGCCGGCCCCATTCAATATGGCCACCATGACTCGACATAGTTTAACATTGGACCTTTTGGGAATTTTACATTTTCGTCAACTCCTCTGAAACTGCTGGGCCAATTTAAACCAAACTTTAGTAGAATGTTTATTGAATGGTCCTCTTTAAAAATTATGTTCAGTTTTGCCGGGCGCAATCCAATATGGCCTCCATGGCTCGAAATAGTTTAACATTGGACCCTACGGGAATTTTACATTTTCTTCAACTCCATTGAAACCACTAAGCCAATTTTAACAAAACTTTAATGGAATGTTCATTGGATGGTCCTCTTAAAAAATTATGTTCGGTTTTGCTGGGCAACATTCAATATGGCCGCCATGGCTCGACATAGTTTAACTTTGGACCCTATATCTCTTACCGTTTTCGAGATAACGTCATTTTGATTTTTCGTCTTATTTTAATTATACGACTGCAAAAATTTTGCTGTCGTATTATGGTATCATGCTGTCGTCGTCGTCGGTGTCTGTAGACAGTTAGTTTTCCACACGATAACTTTTGTTTCAGTGAACAAATTCTTTTGATATTTTGTGACATTGATCCTTGGTACTAAATAAAGGTTGGTATTGATTTGGGGGGTTCCAGCTATTACCGTTAATGGGGGTGGGGCCAAATGGGGTTTTTTCCAAATTTTTAAAATATTTTAACCATTTTTGATATGATTTTGTTGGGGTTTCTTTTATTGAATTCCTTGCAAAAAATCTCAAAGAATGAACACTTCCTGTATATCTCTATATATTACCGTTTTTGAGTTATGAGGGGTACAAAAATGGCCACGCCCTAAATTTTAAAACTTTTTAATTTTTCATCCAATTTTGATGGGTTTTTTTGCAAATGATTCCTTGTGAAGAATGCAGTAAATGTTGCCCCAAGCATTTTTGATATCTCTTATGGTTTTCGAGAAAAAAGGGGCTGAAGGGGCCAAAAATGCAATTTTCGGGGGTATAAAACTTTCATTTTTCATCCGATTTCGATGGAATGTTTTTCATTGGATTCCTCTCAATCAGAGCTTTCGGTAGTATGCCAACAGATTTTTTTCTATCTCTTACCGTTTTCGAGGTAAAAGGAGTCGTAGGGGCCAAAAACGCTATTTTGAGGGGTGTAGAAAACATTCATTTTTCATCCTATTTCGATGGGATTTTTTTCATTGGATTCCTCTCAATGAGAGCTTACAGAATCTTTCAGTCAATTTTTTGTATCTCTTACCGTTTTAGAGATAAAAGGGGCTGAAGGGGCCAAAATTACCATTTTGAGGGGTGCATAAAACTTTCATTTTTCATCCAATTTTGATGGGATTTTTTCATTGGATTCCTCTCAATGAGAGCTTTCAGAATTGTTACAGTCAATTTTTTTCTATCTCTAACGGTTTTCGAGATAAAAGGGGCCGAATGGGCAAAAAACGCCATTTTGAGGGGTGCATTAAATTTTTATTTTTCATCCAATGTTGATGGGTTTTTTTCAATGGCTTCCTCTCAATGAGAGCTTCCCGAATTGTTCCAGCCAATTTTTTGTATCTCTTACCGTTTTGGGGATAAAAGGTGCCGAAGGGGCCAAAAACGCCATTTTGAGGGGTGCATAAAATGTTCATTTTTCATCCAATTTTAATGGGAATTTTTTCATAGGATTCCTCTCAATGAGAGCTTGCAGTAGTATATCAACAGATTTTTTATATCTTTTACCGTTTTCGAGATAAAAGGACTCAAAGGGTCCAAACTCGCCATTTTGAGGGGTACATAAAATTTTTTTTTTTTCATCTAATTTTAATTTTGCCTCTGTTATGGTGTCAAACACATTATTGTGTCAAACCTATTACTGTGTCAGACCTATTACTGTGTCAAACAAATTATTGTGTCAAGCAAGTACTAGAAATATATTCATTTGTAGTGTTCTGTTGTCAACATGTTGCGGTCGTATCATGCTGCGCTCGCGAAGCACCTCAGTTTTTCCTCTGTTATAGTGTCAAACACATTATTGCGTCAAACCTATTACTTTGTCAAACCTATCACCATGTCAAACATATTATTGTGTCAAGCAAGTACTACAGTAGATATATATTTATTTGTAGTGTTATGTTGTCGACATGCTGCGCTTGCAAAGCTTTACAATTATCACTGTAAAAGTATTCAGGATTTCACAGACTCCCTGATTTCATGGATCCTCCCATACTTGTTAAAATTGTCTTTTTCAAGTATATATGTATTGCAAAATCGTTGGTAAAAGTACATGTCTGCAGTACAGTGTAGTTATTTTCATATGCCTTACCATTTCACTGAGTACAGTATGCATAATGCCAGCCCTTTTTAAGCCATGATATTGCAATTAGATGGTTGAAATCGTATGAAATTAACTAAAGCAAAGTGAAAAAAATAGGTGTAGTTCCTGTTAAAATAAAGGATAGGATACAAATATACAATGTAGATATGTTACTTGGGATTTTTTCTTACATTGAGTCAGTGCCTGTGACTTTTTAAATATTTCAAATTGACAAAAAAACTTTATGACAGGTAAGGTAACTTTTGTTATATGGCCTACCAAATTAAAATATACTAAATAAAATTACATGTAAAATGGAAAGATAACTAAGTCAACAAAGCAGCAAAACATTAACACCCTAATTCAAAGTGACAGAAAACACAAAGACATACAAACAAATTCAAGTTTAGATAGCCTTCAGCATTTAGTGAAGTTGGTACAGACACAAAAATTGCACTTGGGTTAACCAGTTTTAATGGTACCCATTGCACGTGTGCAAAATATGTGTATATTGGATATTTTAATAATTAACATACAACAAAGCGGAAATAGCATACAATTTGATCCCAATTTCTTACGGTCTGGCGTACGACATGCTGCACCTTGCATACATAGCCCCAAATCCAGCGAAGCAAAAGTGGGTTGGTACCCCTTACCTAGGGCTTGATAATATTACTTTACCTTATCTGTGATGTGATTGTACACGACCAGTGACATTCAGTATAATAATGACAATAATTTTGACATCATACTGTAATATGCAAATCTTTTCCTTGCCTGATTATATAATTTCCCTCTGCTTGGGTGTTCGGAAATTATGATCAATCAATTTTTATTATTTTAATTTTTTACAGGTATCTGTATACCTTGTCGAAAGAAACTGTCATCAATGTGCAAACTGTCATCTGATGACGTGCAGAAGGATGCAGGTTCGTATATATGTACAATTAAAAAGTTAACATTGTGTAACAGATTAGCTTATATCTGTATTCATATACGTGTAAAAAAAGGAAATTAAATTTTTAAAAACAAACAATGAAGAAGTGGGCATTATAATTCCTGAAAAAAAAGAACACAAACAAATAAAAAACAAAAACAAAAACAAAAGCAGAACAAACAGCAACAAAAATAATAGGCGAGTCATTAAAGATATTTTAAAATAGCTTCAATAGTTAACAAAAAATAAGCACAAGTGTTTTGATGAAAATTGAGATATTACCTTTCTTATTTTAAAGGAATACTTTATTCCTTTTCTGACTGTTTATAAGTGCCAGAAATCTCAATTTGCAAAAGTAAAATCATTGACTGATGTTGTTAAGAATTCAATACATAAACATGATAAAACATAAAGAATCTAACACCAGGGGAAGTACAAGACCAGAAAATCTCACATACTCGAGGGTAAGATTTCTCATCTGTGCAACCAATCTTACCGAGTGGGAGACAGTAGAAAGCTTACCTGAAGGTGTCTGAGATTTTCTAGTCTTCTACTTTCAACATTGTTTGATTTTATTTCTCACCCTAGATGCTCGAAGCAGCAAGTCAACATCATTACAGGCCATTGTTTACATCAGCAAGTTACTATGAACTTCCCCTTTTGGGATGCATATTGAATGAAGTGCGCTCCCGAGTTTGCATTTGTTTCAAAATGATAATAAAACACCTTGTGGGACAAATTTGCCATTCCAGAGTTGGTATATCTGACTTTTTCATTATACATGATTGTGAAAAAAAAAATTTCGAAGATGTTGAGCTACGGCAAGGGGCAATTCATATTGAGGGGTGTATGATAAGGGAATTCCACCATTGGGATCACTTTTTCATTGTCAGACACTTGACAAGCCTCGCGTCTGACAGAAAATGTGATCCCTTGGATGAAATTCCCTTATCCTACCCACCTTCTGTGTGAAAGATTGTTACAATCCCATGTCAGAGTTTGAAACAGTATCTGATTATTTATTTTTTAGACATGTTTAATGTGTTTGATGGTTTGAATTGCTGCATGAGAGAGATTGTGCAGGAAACAGAAGACTGTGCATTATCTGGCAGTGTATGTTCTGAGGCTGAGACAGGTAAATACATGCAATCAAATCAAGTTTGCACTTAAATACACATTCACTCATAAAAAATTACATGTAAGGTACATAGTTAACTATGCAGAATGTAATATATTGAAAAAGCTATAATGGTCCCTAAATTGTGCTGCCAAACTCTGCAGTAGTATGCTAGCATCAAAGGGAAATGTTTTGAGTTGACAGGAATCTACCTTGACAATGACCGAGGTCTCACAGATAGTTACAATTTCATGCTGATTTACCAAACTACACATCCAACCAAGATGTCCATTATTGCTAAAAACAGTCATAACTTTGTCAAGTAAGCTCTTTACATGTAAAAGAATTGGACTCTATAACAAAACACATTAGGCTATTTACTAGTGCTTTGTTTATTTTGTTTTACAACACTTAATATTTATTTATACTGAAAAAATATTGTTGATTCCATTGATCTATGACATCATGGCTTAAAAGACATCATCCACGTTGCGAGTACAAATCACTTATGAAAACATTATTGTTGGTTTTCTTTACTCTATCTAAATGTATCTTATCAATCTCAACATAAACATCTCCATGAATATTTTTTATTTCATAAAGAAGACCAACAATAGTCTATATGAAATATTACAGCCTTATCTGTGATGTTACAGTACACAACTGTATATGGTATTTCTAGTATAAAATGACAATAATGTTGATGTCATATGGTAATGTGCAAATATTTTCATCGCATGCTTACATAATTTCCTTGGAAAATTATGATCAGGCTCGGAAACATTTTTGCGTATTACTGGATGACCTTTTTTGTGTCGCCTGCTTCTAGCAGGGCGACATATAGGGATCAATTTTGTCGTCGTCCGTGTCACACTTTCTTGAATCCACTACTCCTCTTTAACCTCTTGACAGAATTTCATGGAACTTTTACAGATTCTTTATTATGACATGTAGTATTTTATTTTTCTAGGAAATCAATATTTCAATTTTGACTGCAATTTTGACTTAAAAATTCAATAAAAAAGGGAGGTAACCATTTCTAATCTACTACTCCTCCTACACCACTCAACAAAAATTAACAAAACTTTCACAGATACTTATTCAGAAGATTTTGTATTGCACCTGCTATTTATACCTCCAGAAAATTAGTTGTTTTACTTTTTTCTGCAGTTTAACTGTCAACATGGAGGAGGGGGACGGGGTAACCATTTCTAATCTGCTACTCCTCCTACACCACTCAACAAAAAATAACCAAACTTTCACAGATACTTTATCAATTAATGAAGTACTGCACCTCCTATTTTATTTCCCCTAGAATTCAGTTGGTTTCCTTTTTTCTGCAACTTTAACATTGAGGATGGGAGAGGGGAGGAGTGTAATGATTTCTAATCTGCCTCTCCTTGTAAACTACTCATTAGAAATCAGCCAAACTTTTACAGAATCTTAACCACTACATGTAGTATTGCACCTCCTATTTTACTTTTCCAGGAAATTAGTTGTTTCAGTTTTTTGGCAGTTTAACTAACAACAGGTTGGAAAAGGGATTTCTAATTCCCTATTCCTCCTAAACCATGCAACAGAAATTAATCAAACTTTTAGACATCCTTCAGCAATAAATGAAGTATTGAACCTCCTATTTTACATTCTCTCGACAAAGCAAGCAGGCGACACATGTCTTCCTGGGAAGACTCAATACTAAGTTTTATATATGTCACCAAATAAAACTTTTGACATGCTTTTTAGGTACTGTGGAAAGCCAGGAGATGTTTTCATCACAGTCAACTGCTGTTTCATATTCAGACTGGGAAGAAGAAAATCTTTCATCTAGAGATAAATTCAACAAGGCCATGTATATATTATCAGGTGGAAATTTCCCAAGACTAAATCATCAACTTAATATGCCATGGGAAAATCTTTCAAAAAGCTCAAAATCATTTTATTTGAAGATTTTAACTGATGCATTTCAACTTGTAACTGATTGCATAACACCTGGTCAGTCTGTAACTGTTCTTCCTGATGTGATGATGAAACTAAATGCTGACACTGAGAAAGACAACCCAGACTTGCTAACACAAGCATTGATCAAGGCCTATCTGGAACAGGATGACAGATTCAACCAAATGCAAATTTTGTCACTGTTTGCCAACAAATTCACCAAAGAAAGACTATTAAAACTGATACCAGCACTTACAATTTATAAGATAGATGCCGCTCGTAGACATGCTGCACTGACATCTCCTGGCCAGATAATTAGCCCACCGAAAATTGTCCGAACACGACTTAGTCTACCAAAAGTGCTTCATTTCATTGAATTTATCTCAAGTCCAATATTTCACCAGGCTGTTGGTTATGGGTGTAAAACTTTGAAGCTATCTACAGGAATTGAAATTAAAGTGCCAAAGATTGTCAGAAATGTCATAGCATCCAGACTTATTATGTCATATATGGATTACTGCAAGGATGTAGGTTTTGTTTGCTTTGGCAGAGCAACTCTATTCAAAGTTCTGAAAGTATGTGCAGCATCACAGAAGAAAAATATGCACGGACTTGATAATATCACCTCAGAAGGTATGAAAGGAATAGACATTTTGTTCAAAGCTATATCAAAATTGGAGATGTTTGGGTTATCATCTGACAAAAGTGAACAGTTGAATCATTTATTATCTCATATAAATCAGCACTTGAAATTCGAGATAAAAAGCCATATACAGAGAAGTTCAAACTGCATTGATCACTGTTCCACTTACAGCCTCAGTGACCCAAAATCTGAGATGCACCAGACCAAATGTGATCATACACATGATGTGGTGTGCACTGATTGTTCCATTATTAATGATTTAGGAAAGGAAATCATGGAATCTTTTGAATCAGCCAAACCTACTATTCCTGTGGACATGCAAGAAGAAATTGATCATGAATTGAAATATGCACTAGCAAATGTGTTAGCCTGGAGAGCACACTGTGTTAGAACTGTTCACCAAGAACAAGCAAGACAAGACATTCTTACTAGATTGAAATCCAACCAAGCCCTTATAATCATGGACTGGGCCATGAAGTTTTTACCAATTAGATTTAGAGAAACACAGGCAGATTTCTTTGGAAAGAAAGGAATAAGTTGGCATATTTCTGCAGTGATAACTTTGTCACAGGATGCTTTGTCTGAAAACTCAGATACAGGTACCTGCAAGTTTGATGTCCTTACATTTGTGCATGTTCTGCAGCTTGGCTCACAAGGTTGGTTTACCGTTGCACACATCATTCAAGATTTATTGCATCATTTGAAAACCTTTGTTCCAGACATATCAGAGGTATATCTTAAAAGTGACAATGCTGGTTGTTACCATTGTTCTTCACTGATAGCTTTCATCCATCATCTGAATTTGGATCCAGAATCAGAAATAAAGATTGTTGAGTATAACTACAGTGAAGCACAGTCTGGAAAAGATATCTGCGATGCCAAAACTTCACATTGCAAGATGCACATTCTCAGGTAATTTTGTACTGTCAAACCAACTTAAGAGACCAATTGTATTAAGCAAAAACATATATTATACTTGGTATGAGCATTATTTTTAGAACAGTTCATTCAAAATAGAACATTTCTCCCTTCAGGAGTTCCGGTCAAGTGAGCTATTGCTACCATTGGGCATCTCCGTCAAACATTTCACATTTTAATCTTCTCTTCTGAAACTACTGCACCAAAACAGGCAAACTATTACCAGAAAAATAGACTTTTCTTACCTTGGGATGTCATGAAATGAATACCATCACTTAGGTTGTACCTACATGTATATCCAGTGTTCAAATGATAGACAGTGAAGAAAAACTTTATAATATTGAATTATTTTAGATACTCTGCAGAAGGACATGATGTAATCTCACCTGAAGATATTAGAGATGCTCTGCATGCAAGTGGTGGGGTTCGAGGTGTTTTGGCATCAGTAATAACTGTTGACCAACAAGAAGAAAGAAAGATGAAAGCTAAAATTCCTAACATCAGTAAACTGAACAACATAAAGTTTGAAGAAGAAGGTGTCAGATTGAGGAAAGCCTATGATATAGGAACAGGATTGTTTATCCCATGCTCAGATTTCAAGGATACTGCTGCAATTCAAGGGTTCAAGGTACTTATCTATTTTAGGAATACAATAATTCTGTTACTGACTTCAAAGTCAGAGTTACAGATTGCAAGTGATTGTGGACACTATGACAAATAAACTTGTTTTCAAAGCAAAGACATACAATGTATTCAAAATCCTGACCTGAAGGGTTGTGAGCTATTGCTACCACTGGACATCTGTCATCGTTGGTCATTAACCTTTTCCATTTTAGTCTATGCCTCTAAAACCTCTGGGCGAATTTGGACCAAACTTGTCAGGGATAGTCCTAGGTTGGTCCACTTTCAGAATTATATCCGACAACCCTGACCCCAACCAAGATGGCCACCATAGCCATAAAAATCTTCTCCTCTGAAACTGCTTGGCCAGTTGGAACCAAACCAGATCTCCCTGGGGACAAAAAATGGGGTTTGTAGTGCCGTATCTGTTGGACCAGCGGTCCATCCTAGATAGCCACCATCAGTCTACATATTTTTAACAGAGGACTCTATGAGGAAAACAATGAAAAATCTTCTCCTCTGAAACTGCATGGCCAAGTAGGACAAAACTTTGAAGAAATGATCCTTTGGTGATTATATCAATTGGACCCGAGGTCAATCCAAGATGGCTGCCATCATCTGACATATTTTTAACATAGGACCCAATGGGAAAAACAATGAAGAATCTTCTTGTCTGAAACTGAATAGCCAATTGGGACCAAACTTTGGTGAAATGGTCCTTTAACGGTCCCTTTCAGAATTATATCTGTTGGACCTAAAGGCGATCCAAGGTGGCAGCTATCAGCCAACATAGCTTTAACCTAGGACCCTATTCAAAAAACAATAAAAAATCTGGTCTGAAACTGCATAGGTAATTTGGACCAAATTTTAGTGAAATAGTCCTTTGAAGGTCCCCTTTCAGATTTATATCCGTTGGACCGATGGTCATCCAAGAACTTTTAACATAGGACCCTATGAGAAAAACTTTGAAAACTCTTCTCGTCTAAAACTGCATCGCAAATTTTTACCAGACTTCGATGTAATGGTTGTTGGGTGGATCCTTTTCAGAATTGTATTCATTTGTCCATCCAAGATGGCCGCCATCAGCCAATATAGTTATAAAATATGTTGAGGAAAAATATGCCTTCTGAAACAGTTGGCCCTAATAAGATAAATTGACCTTGTAAAAACAAAAAGGGCTTCATGTAAAGTTTGTGAGTGAGTTGGCGAGTTCATACAATGAGGAACGCCTAAAAAACAACGTTTATTTCTTATAATTCCACACTTCTTTATAAAAATTCAACTTTGAAGCCTGATATTGCATTCAAATAAACGGACTATTTTAACGTGTCAGAAATTCATACACTAACACCGTTCATCAAAAATGAACCAAAACCGTTGACCAATCAAAATTAGCATTACAATCAATATTGGAATTATTGTGGTATAACTTTGACTATTCACAAAAAATTCTGTATCTTTTACAGGTTGAGGCACCATTTCCTAGTGCAAGCACAAAACATGCAAAAGGTCAAACCAGTATATCAACTACTACTACAGAGCAGTTGGAACCAGACACAGACCATATATCCGGTCATCAAGTTGAATCTGAAGATAATAATCAGTCAACCAGTCTACTATTTTCATGTCCAGAGCAGAATTGTACAAAAGTTTACACCAAGGAACACGTCTTAGAGGCTCATATAAGTGCTGGAAAACATTGTTACAGCAATAAGGAATATGGATTTGACACTGTCAAAAAGGTTTGGGTTGAAAAATGTATTGCTGTTGAAAGAGAACACAAAGTGATAATTCAGTCGACATCGTATAGTGCAGGACAGTCTCCTCTGATACAGGGTTGGGCATTGAAAACAGTGAAGCCTGCAAAAAGGTTCTCTTTGAAAGTGAAGGATTATTTGAGAGATGCATACCAATATTATGAAAGCACAGGAAAGAGACCTAATTTTGAAAGTTTAGCAGAGGAATTAAAAACAAAGAGAAATGATGATGGAGAGAAGAAATTTAGAACGGATGAGTGGCTTTCCTCTTCTCAGATTAGGAGCTTATTTTCAACTTTCGTTAAGAAGAGTACCAGTTGTTCTGACAATATTCTAGTAGGTGAAGTTGATGCAGAAGAATCCAAAGAAGATGAAGATCTACAACAGGCCATAGCAGAACTTGAATGCATAGAGTACCATACGAACATGGTCAACTTAGCTCAAGCTGTTAACTCAGAAACAGAATAGATACTTCAAACAGATTTTTAAAAGCTGTCAAATAATGGTACTTTTGATATGACTACAGTACATAACATTTTATATTTATATACACATTTAATGTTATGGTTGTGTGTATCCATTTTCTACATTGATTTCAATGCAATAACTTTTCACAATGTTCATGCCCCCGCTAAAAGGGGATGCTGGCATTAACCATCCATCCAATTTGGTCTTGTTTCAATAACTTAAGCAAACTTGGGTCAAATGCTACAAAATTGGGATATATTTTTCAGAGTCACAAAAGGCATGTCAATTGCAATTTGTATGGATTTCACTTTTGACATTCCAAAGTTACTTCCCTTTATTATAATCCATGCAACAAAGTTGCGAAGGGTATAATGTTTTTGTCCCTTTAGTCCTGTTCTTGTCAGCAAAACTTCTTTACAACTGCTGAACAGAATTTCAGTAGTTTAAAGGACATACTATGTAGATGTGCATATCTACAGGGAATTTTGAATAAATATTTTTATGCCCCAGCCGATAGGCGTCGGGGGCATTAAGTTTTACCTTCGTCCGTACGTACGTCCGTCCGTCCCTACGTCCGTACATTTTCGTCAGCTAAAACTTAGAAACAACTTATGGGAATGATTTGAACTTTAATAGGTAGCTTCAGCATCATGAGTTGTATCGTGTGTGCGACTTTCATGGATGTCGCATATCAACTTCCTGTTTACCGGACTTAAACTTAGTTTTTGTACATATGAAAAATTTTCGTCAGCTAAAACTCAGAAACCGCTTATGGGAATGATTTGAAATTTGGTATGTAGCTTCAGCACTATGAGTTGTATCGTGTATGTGACTTTCATGGATGTTGCATACCAACTTCCTGTTTACCGAACATAACCTTTGGCGGGGGCATCTGTGTCCCATGGACACATTCTCTTCTAAGTTTTCTAGGAGTTATGCCCCTTTGAACTGAGAATTTTTGCCAAAATATACTACTGATACAGTTTGTTAGTGCAACTCCTCTGAAACCACACAACATAATTTCATGAAACTTTGTAGTTTTAAGTAAATACTATGTAGATATACATGTATATCAAAAAGAGATACCTGCTCTATTGAATTTCATGAAACTTTTACAGGATTTCGCATGTAGCTGCGCACATTTTAAATTCTGCTCAGATTGATTGTATGTGGGTTTCGTGTGCATAATGGGTTTTTGTGGGTTTCTCATGCATAACATGGACTTAAGCAGCATATATCAAAAGGTGGTACACTTCTTTTATCTTGCAGTTAGCCTTTCCATTATTCATTAACAACCCTACAGATATTGCATGGCTGTATTTTTATGTCGCCTGCACACAAAGTGTGGGGCGACATATAGGGATCACTTTAGTCGTCTTGCGTCGTGTCATCGTCCGTGTCGTCTGCGTCACACTTTTCATAACACTTTTCTCTGCAACTGCTGGAGGGAATGATGAGATATTTGGTAGATAACTTAGACATGATAAGTATTACCGTGTCTCCCCTTTTCAGGTTTATCCGATATCAACTTCCTGTTTACCCAGACCTTGAATTTTTCACATACAGTATTCATATACAAAGTTTTCGTAACACTTTTCTCTGCAACCGCTTGAGGGAATGATTAGATATTTGGTAAATACCTTATACATGATGAGTTTCTGTGTCTCCCCTTTTCAGGTTTCTTCGATATCAACTTCCTGTTTTACCAAGACTTTGAATTTTTCACATACAGTATTCATATACAAATTTTTTGTAACACTTTTCTCTGCAACTGCATGAGGGAATTATTAGATTTGTGGTAAATAGCTTATACATGATGAGTTTTACCGTGTCTCCCTTTTTCAAGATTCTCCAATATCAACTTCATGTTTACCGAGACTTTGAATTTTTCACATAACAATGTTCATGTATAATTTTGTTACACTTTTCTCTGCAACTACTGGAGGGAATGATTTGAAATTTGGTAAATTGCTTACACATGACAACTTGTACCATGTCTCCTCTTTTCAGGTTTATTAGATATCAACTTCCTGTTTACCGAAACTTAGAATTTTACATATATGTGTTCATATACAATTTTCCTCCTTAAACTGCTTGGTGGAATTTCATGAAACTTAATTAGAATCTTATCATATCATGTACTTTTGCACCACCTATTCTATATTTCATCTGACGACCTGGGCTACATGTAGGTAGATTGGGGGAGGGTTTAATTTGCTCACAATACTTCTACGTTGTTTTTTTTTTTGCTATTGACATATAACATTGCTGAATTTAAAAGGGTTTGATCAGCATATAGCAGATATATTTGATTAATAATGGTCATTGTATACTTCTACCAATAATTGCATTAAGGAACAGGGACCATTTTAATATAAAATGTTTAAAAGAACACAAGGATATTTCAGATGTAAAATATTTGAAATGCAATGTTTCCAAAATAATAATAAATTGTTTCAATATAATAATTGGTTTTTACTTTTATTTAACAAAATTGTTGTATGTAACAAAACCTTTGGGGGAATTGCAGTTTGAAATCAACAATGAGGAATGTAATGGAACAAGTGTCACTGGAGTTAACTCTATTGCTAGTAAGCGCATATAGAAATTCAACACACTTGGAAAAAAGTACTGTAACAGTTAGTTTTATCAATTTTCATCTTTTCATTATATTAAACTGTCTAAAGTTGAAAAAGAGCAGACATGGAGTAATTGTCAAGGAGACAAACTCCCATCTTCAAAGTTACCGACCAATCAACATAAAATACATCTAGAGGTTTCCACATGAGCTTCAACAGGTGGGAAATCCCACATCATGCACTTAATTGCTCCAACAAAAAAACAAGGTGGATAAATCAATTGGCACAATACTATATCAGTTTTTCAGATATGGTTTAGAAACTAAAAATGTTTTAAGGAGACAACTACATGCCAGTGAGTGACCATATTTCCCATCTTAGGATGGGTGCAAACAATATGCGGTGGGGGTAAAACTAGTCTTGTTGGATCCAAACCCTCCCCCAATATAAGGTCAAAGGCAAAAATAAAAACAATTAGGCACACAGTAAAAATCAACCGAAATGTATCCAATTATAAAGTACCTCAACATTTATTCACAATAACAGGAAAGACAGAGATGTATAAACAATGAATGCTGGCAGTTGCTGAAAGCAGGCTCAAGACACAAATACTGATGACAAAATCCTCAATTTGTCCAACAAAAAAATTGTACACCTTATGAATGACCCATCAATCACATTTCATCAGAGAATACAACAAAGCTCTATAACATTTGGGTCATCATAACTGAAGATGACCAAGTGACTTTAAGTTTAATGTTAAATCTTTATCTCAGAAACAGTATTTTATTGATATTTCATCCCTACAGTCTTCAAAGAGACTCGAACAAAATAAACAACTAATCAGTGGTATGATATTTAATATGCTCAATTCTTTGAATAGTGGAGATATGGGTTTTATTCAGGGTGCCCAGAAAAGCAAAGACTTTAAAACTGGCATTTACTGTTTCTCCATTATACATACATCATGATGGAATAAGGGAAATTACTGGATGACTCAAACATTAAAAATTGATCTGAATATATGGTGACACACCTTCCTGTCGCATCTTACTTTAGTATATCAGTACATGAAAAAAATCTGATTGCATCTGATGTGCAAAGCAGAATCATCATTCCATGTTCATCATGTACATCAGAGCTGTGAACGAAATGTTTAGGTACCAATGACCTAAACCTTACTTTTCCTTTTTGGGGGGAGGAGGAGGGCTGGTGGGAACCTTTTGTTGTATAAGAAAAATTTTTAGTCGACCTGATATAAAAATAATCATTGCATAACACCTTGTATTTGATATAAATATATATATAAACCTCAGAAGCATTTTAATATGGTTATGCATGTTTTTCTCATTCTAAGGCAGATTGGTAGTGACATTTGTTTGAAAAGGCATATAACGAGGGTATCAGAAATACTCAAAATCACCAAATTATTCATGTTTACATGTAAATCCCTTCAAGCAAATATATAAAAACACAAAAAAAAACATTTTTTTAACATAACAGATGGAGTGCATATTTGGGTTATGGTAGCAATCGGACTATGGCATTTTTAGCCATTTTTGGTAAAATACTGGCAGAATGCCAAGTTCGGTCTCTCCTCACTCTACTCATATGCATTTTCCCAGCTTAATATTTTATGTTGCATGTGCAATAGGTTGACTCTTCCTAGTTACAAAATGAAAATACTAATTGAAGCGTTATCTTAGGCATTAGAGTCAAATGAAGTTAGCCCTGTTTTGCAAATTTAGAAAATTTGGCAAATTGCCAAATTTCATCCGAATTATACAACTTCCATGTAATTATCATTTTTCTTCTAATCCAAAATTTTGGAATATTAAAACTAGCTCTTTTCACAAAAGTAAACAAATTTATGAGCAAACATACAATTTATAGAAAAAATCTGCCTTGGATCTACGAAATTTTAGCTAAAAAATTGTCAATTTTTCAAAGAAACCCATAAGAAATAAGTTGCGCCCCCTGTATCAGCCATCTTGAATTTTTCAAAAAAATTTTTTTGCGATAATAAGTTTTTGAACTGGTACTTTCAGTTACCCTATATATCACCAATAAAAGACGACCTTGCTTTCGGACGATTTTGCATGGTTTTCTCATAGACACCCTCTTAAATAAATAAGGACCTGTTACATCCTCTTTTTCCTTTTCTTCCAAATCGTAGCGTGAAATTGACTTATTCCATACATATACATGTAGGTCTTTATTTCAAGGAAGTAAAATTATTTTTCATTGCTTTTATTCTTTGAAAAAGACCAGAGGGAAGTCCGGGGTATAGAAATAGAATCCCGCTTCCCCGGCAGTCGGGTACAACGTTTCCACACGCTGACATGGGCACCCCGTCCGTCGGATGAAGACGTAAAATCCAAATTCACATATTGGAAGAACGCTATGTGCACGATAAAGAGCCCTAACTTGTAATTCTATAAAACTTCCATAAAAATTAATAAAAATTCAGTGTCAGTTTATAAACTTTTTTTATTTATACATACTCTGCATGTACATGTTCTTTTTATCACATACGAACTCTGATAATTAATTTCAGAATTTTTACTTTATTTTCAAAAAAGTTACCTATTAGACCCTTATGCTAAATATTTAATTGTAGAGGGAGTAAGTTTGTTTGATTCTAAATTCAAGTACATTATACATTGACATGAACATATTGTCGCATGTCTTTGTTATTGTTTATACCGAGAGTAAGAACCAACAAGCAAATTTATTCCCACTGCCTAAACCTGCATTTGACGAATAATTAACACAGAGACCTAATGGATGACTTTTTTTCACTTCAGAGTTCTAACATAAAATAGAACCTGATAAGACAAGACAAAATTATGGTAACTTAGCATTTTGAATTTATTAATCATTTTTATTGAAGTTTATAGAAGTCAATCAGACTATAACAATCTCCTTACGAGTGGTTCGCAGGTGGCCAGCTACAAGGCTAAATTTTCCGTCCCTACTCATCCTATCTTCATTTTCCAGTGCAAA
>JAOXYJ010405271.1:0-15263 GCA_028566555.1 Lithophaga nigra | reverse complement strand
TTTGTCTTCAAAATACTTGTGTAAAAGTGGTAAAATGCTATTTTTGGAAATAAGACAAGTTTCCTCGGTAACACTAAGCTCCACAGGTTTTGTATTGTACAGCAATTTCCTCAGTTTTACTTAAAATGTAACTGTAATACATAATCTTTAGAAATAATACCCAGGTATTTGCTTAAAAAAGTGAAAAGACGTAAGGATGGGTTGTCAAAATCAAAATACATTTTAAATATCTGTGAAAATAAAAAATGCCGCATTTGTGTCTTCAAAACGGCTAAAAATAAAATGAAGCATTAAATTGCATAATTTTACTTAAACGTATTATATTTGTTCTTTACCACGAGCCATCATTGATATCTGTAAACCAAAAGATGCTTTTGTGACAGTGAATTGAATTTCATGAAAAGCGCGTTTTAGTCCTAGGCGCCGACAGGCCAAATTTACCATGTTGTAGCTCCAACTACATCAAAACTATGATTTGTGAATCAAATATTTTTTTTTTCAAAAATGAGAAAAGGCATTATTATCTTTAAAATGCATTTTCATTTGTTCCTCTATCATATGAAATATCAATTTTATATTTAGATTAATTCTCGTAAATAGCCCTTTTTCAACTCATCTGTCCAGATGTCTAAATCCAACAAACCACACATTTATAGACTTTGTATGAATAAAATGAGATGAATGATATTGGAAACAATATTTTTACTGCAAAATATTAAATTTTATATACACATATTTTATAATTTTTCAATAATATTAATGAATATAGATTAATTTTAAAAGAATCAATCTTGCCAAAAATTGTTTCTGTAACAGACAGGCAATGAACTAAAAGTGATTCATCTATTTGAATTAGGTTGTTATTATTATTATATTATGGCCAAATATCGACTGAAATTGGAAGAGAGTGAAGACTTAAGTCGACATTTGACATAATAACAGTAGCTAAGTTGGCTTCTTAACACACTTTGATCAAATAAAGCCACAAAGTTAGCTTTTGATCTGTGTCAGTGATTTGGACTTGGATTTAGAATTTTTTCATTTTCTCTAAAATGAAGATTTTGCGAAATCAACTTGGTTATTATACCGTTAAACATTTACGTAGATTTTCGAATGATATTTCATAGTTTAGGATGAAAATAGTTCATTTCAATGAGAAATAAATGCACTATCAACACTTTATATGACAGGTATATTTTGGGCTCCAACATGGCCACTCAGGCATTTTATGTCCAGGGGAGAGAAGGCATTTTTCTTGAAATTGAACCTGATATGACAAAGTCATCTCTTGATGTACTGATACCATTGACGGCTCGTTTTTAAAGAACAAATGGAATACCTTTCAGTAAAAATAAGCAATTTAATGCTTCATTTTATTTTTAGCCGTTTTTAAGACCCCGGTATGGGATTTTTTTCATTTTCACTAACATATAAAATGTATGTTGATTTTAACAGCCCACCCTTACGTTTTTTCACTATTTTAAGCGAATACATGGGTATTATTTCTCAACAATATGTATTACAGTTATATTTTAAGTACAACTGAGGAAGCTGCAGTACAATACATAACCCGTGGAGCTTAGCGATACCGAAGAAATTGGCTTATTTCCAAAATAACATTTTTACCACTTTTTACACAGGTATTGTGAAGGGAAATATTGCCACTCCAATTTTTTGTGAGTCATTTCCATTATTTCAAATTTCTAACCTGTGTTTTATTATTTTTTTTTTGCAAAAGTTTAATCGAACTTTCAGAAAAAGGCTTTTCTGAAAAATCGTGAAGAATGGCGATTTGTGTCAAATTAAATCGTAAATTCTCAAAAATCTGTTTCCACTTAAGGTTCTGTGCTTTCAGTATCTTATTAACCAATATGTAAACAAATTAGTAGTATACAAAGAGAAAGATCTTCTTATGGAGTAAATTACAAATGATGTACCAAATACTGTAACATTTGGAAATTAAAAATGCAAAAACCCAATTTCTAGCCTATATTTATTGATGCTGGTTGTCATGGCAACCTAAAACAATTTGATTCTAAATTGTTATTTTTCTCATATATTAACACTGTGTGATTTAAAGATACATTTTAAAGGAAATTAAAGATCAACGATTTCTTTTGTATTTTGATGCTTACAGAGAGAACGACTCTTAGAAAATGAAGTAGGCGTTGTATGACGCACTTTGGTTTATGAATTAAGAGCTGATGGGCGAATTTTCTTTTTGATATGAAATGGCTGTCTGTAATCTAGCAGAAACACAAGTAGATTCTCTTCAGATTTTAAATATCCAATAGGATCCTTAGGCTTTTTTGCATTTGAATATGAAATAGATAATAAACATGAATACGTGAATACATAAAGCACATACTTTTATATATTATTTAATAAACATTCTAACATGGGATGCTGTAAACGTCATGTGAATAAACTCTCGGTATAATACTCAGTTGACCACGACCATCACAAATCGACGACGTCACAATGTATTTTGTGCACAAACATGTCATTATCGGAAATGGCGTCGTTCGAGTAAGTCTGAAATCAGGTCAGTGTTTGTGTAAGCGCTTATATGTTCCGGGGCTGAAAAGTTCCAGGCAAAACTTTTCAACTAGCTGATAAATTCCTCCGTAACTTAATAACTAGTTAGTATTTTCCATGTCTAGTCAAATAGTTCCACTGGAACAAACTAACTAGTTATAAAGTTCCTGCGGAACAAATCAAGTAGTTATAAAATTCCGTTCGTACAAAAGAAGTAAAATCGGAACGAAGTAACTACATGTAGTTAAAAAGTTCGCCCGGGACAAATCAGCTAGATATAAAGTTACATACGCTTAATTCCGTTAAGAATAAGCCTCCGAACAAAGCATCTAGTTGAAATATTCCGACGGAACAAAGCAGCTAGTTAAAAAAATCCGCTGGAAAAAGAAACTGGAATTTATTCCTGAACTTTACAACTACCTCCGGAATTACATAACTAGTTGCAAAATTCCTTTGGAACAAAGTAACTAGTTGAAAACTTCGGCGGAACTAATCGGCTGTTACATTTTGTACAGTTTCTCCATATAAGAGTGGAAATAATTTATAACAGCCTGTGGTTTATTTTCGATTTTACGACGGGATGGGCCTTATTTTGTAAATTTAAGCCCTCGCTTGGAATAAATATTTCACGAATTCAAAAGCAGATACCAGTTTTACTGCGTACGAAGCTCTTTTCTGGATTAACCTTGATCTCGCGGAAAACTGAGCGTAGAAATTTCAATTTTTTTTAGTATGTCTTTGTTTTTGTAATTTCTTTCATTTGCTCAGATTTTTCTCCAGAAAAATAATACAAGTTTTATAGCCAATTGTTGACTGTACTATCCTGTTTATTGCTCAGTGGATGTTGAAAATCGATGATTCCTTATCTACATGTTCCAAGATACACTGTTGAATGATGACAAAACATTTTTAATTTGAAAATCTAAGAGTTTAGACCTCATTGAAATTGTCAATTCCGAATCATACAAAACGTGAATCTAGGTTCAAGTTATAGAAGGAAGCTTTATGTGTTTCTTATATGCATATCGATGCAAATGAAACTAAACGTTGGGTTAAAATAACTGGTCACATTGGTCAACGGTCCCATCCTCCAATAACATTGTACACATATTGATGCAGCCCACTACATTTGTATATGATTGGCAGAATTTACCTAAAAAGAGATATAATATCTCCATATAGCACCGTAGTCTGTTGTTAATTTTATTATTGAATCGCATGATTAAATATATATGGCTTTGTAATTAATATCAGATATATACAAATACAGTGTAACTGTATAAACATGGCAAAATTAAAACAAAAATAAAAGTAAAAATAAGAAATACTCTTTTTCAAAGAAGAACTGCAAAAATGCAAAATTAAAATACAATCTACTTAGCCCTTTCACCGATAAAGTCCAAGGCGGAAGTTGCTCTGTGACGATGGCTTCCCTGGCACAGTGAACAAAAGAATGGTTGATTATGTCACAATATCTGTTATTTCTCAAGTTTATAGTTTCATTTTTATTTGAAAATAATAGATTTCCTGTCGTTCTATTTTACTTAATTTTCGTTGGAAAAAATATGTATATTCCGTTAATATCCTAGTATCTACATGATCTAGCGGCAAAATTTGCGAAATTTGTATAAGATATTCTTTCGGGTTAAAATTCAAAATATATTTTTCAGAAACCTTAAAATGTTGCCAAAATGACTATGTCATTACAACAAGATATTCTGTAGTTTTAAAATCTCATAGAATTTTGTCAAAATGTGTTGAAAACTTCAAATTGGTATAAAATCCACATTTCCTCCACTTTTTTCGTCCGGTGTTTTGCAATCGAAACCGCCATTATTTATTAACATCCGGAAAATCATATAAGGAACGGTAACTCATTTTACATGTATCATAACATTTTCGGTGGGAAATTCAAACAGCCTAAGGATCCCGGTATTCTGGAATCAGTAAGCTGAAGTGTGAATTCCAGTAAATCCGGACTCATCAGCGAAAGGGTTAATGATCAGTGATAATTTTCATGAATTCGACGGGACCTGAACATCGAAGAAAACAATAGTCTACATAATATCTTTGTAAAGGACCCAAGTACCGTGAGCCAAAACTCATTACTTGGAAATTTTAAACTTTTCGAGTGTCAAACTTTTAATGGATTCTGTTGAGGACGACGCCAGAAAATGGGTTAACGAGAAAAAGAGAAGGATGTTGATTGTCCTTCAGAATGGGTGAAATCTGTGAGGTCGTTGATTCAAATACGAATCAACAAATTAAATAGGTCCATGAACACAAAAGCACCATCAGTCTTCAAAAACCCTGATGTTGCTGAAACTTTGTCAATAATACATGACAAATTTGTTGTTGTTCCTGCAGATAAGGCCCCTAACAACATCATTTTTATCTGTAAAAAGCATTACATTGATTGCTTAATGACAGAATTAGGCATTGGTAGTTCACAGGGCAATTCTACATATACAGCAACCACGCTCTCAAAAGAGGAGATAATCGATAATCACAAGTCAGTATTGGCTTCCTTTGGTCTGTTCACCAAAGCTGTTGATTGTGATCTTCCCTCTTTGTACTGGATACCAAAATTAGACAAATAACCGTACAATCAGTGTTTCATTCCTGGATCTGCTAAATATTCTACCAAGTTTCTTTATAAACTCCTAACTTCTATTTTAACAGCTTTCAAAACGGGTCTCCAGAAATACTGTGACATCAGCTATTTTATGACTGGTATCAATCAGATATGGATATTAAAAAACTCCAAAGATTTGATGGACATCTTAAGATCTAGATGCTCTTCCTGTTGCAAAAGCATTAAAACATTTGATTTCTCAACCCTTTTTACTACCATACCTTACATGCAACTAAAAACCAAACTTAAAGGTCTTATTCAGCGCAGCTTCTTTAGGAAAAACGGGGCGCGACGATATAAATACCTTGTCATCGGTAGAGATAATGCTTACTTTGATAAAAACAACTCCGGATCTATCAACAAATACTGCTTGCCGACCTATTTTTGTACTCGTTTGAAGCTGACTTCCTCGAAGGGCTACTCAAGAAAAAAGAAAAGAATATGGCCCAAACTTTTAATTTCAGCTTCTGAATAAGCTTCTCAAACAAGGGTATGTTGCTTCCAGGTTGAAGTCATCCCTTCAAAAGTTCTATGGCCGTCCTCACGAATTGGTTGATCGTTATCGGATATCCGTTTCCCAAATGAAATTGGATCTTTTACCTGAGCCATAGTTTTGTGTTTCCTCTCTCTGAACATTTTTCTTCTGTAATTTCGCGTTCTGTGTGTTGACCTCCATTTGTAACATTTGAAATCATAATATACGAAAACCACCGGACCTGTAAGAGTATCCGATAATTTTTTACCTGTTCTCACTCTTAGTTTACTTTAAATAAAAATTTTTCCCATTACCCATCCATTTTGTTTTTCCCGACTTAAGGAATTTGACAGATGAGAGGCATACTTTCTTGTTACAGAGACAGGCCCTTAATTTATTTTAAGGATATTTTTGATATTTGTATCGTTTTTATACATCTTTCTTCTTTAATAAAACTACAGTTTATATCAAATTAGAATATTTGATAGTCATAAAAGATTGATTTATGGCTAAAAAAATAAATTTTCTATTTCGAGTAAATTCAAAATTTCAACTTGATATTCAGTCAGGCAAAAAATTAGATTTTCAACTATGTATTACAGGCTGTAGTTTCTAACAAGGTATAAAGATAGGCAAATTTCGGTTTCTTTAAATCAAGATTGGTCAGTTTGGTTACAAGGTATTCAAATGTAATGATAAAATACGATAAAACAAGTTTCGAATCTGCCGTTCTTCCGTCAGCTCATATGTGCCTGACATGTATAAACACGTCATATTTACTAAATGTAATATGGAAAGAAGTGACTCGTCTATAAGGTTTTTCTACCGGTATTTATGTTATATAACTCCTATGCAGAAAGGATGAACAATGAAAATATTTAGATCACACAATCACAGGGAAAAAAGTGCGCAAACTTACATAAGGTGTGTCGGAACGTTGAAGGATTTCTTTAACGAATGCAGCTATCTTCATATATGCTTGAAATGTAACTTCACAATTTAACATGCGAGGGTCATATCAAGCAGTCCATACCCTAGCCCGAGGACTGTCTATATATATATTGTGATATTGCGATTTACACTATTATCAACTTTTGTGATTATTTCATTGAAAACTCATGAATAACTACAATGCTTGTAGTTAAATTCTATGTTGAATATATTTAGATATTTTAATATAGTTTAGTTAGTTAGAGTCCTAATTTTCCTCTTTTTGTCTGACTTTCTTTAAAAGCACTTTTCTGTTCGTTCAAAAGATGCGCATTCTAGTTTATTACTCTCTATATTGCCTCTGTTCCTATTTGTTCCATATTCTTTGCTTTCTTTTTTAGATTATTATTCTTTTTTTTGATATGTTTGGATTTATGGCTTTGAAATAATTGTCTGTATCTACTTTTGTGTTCTAAATCTTTAATTCTTCGCAATACTAAGCTAATGTTGTCTGAAAGTAAGACACAAAGACACATAATATCCATTTCACACAGCTGGCTTTACATTAGGTAATCAGGTTCAATTTGATCAGTTGCTATTTGAGCCTACAGTAAATGTATTGATTCTACACGAGATTATATTCATATCAATCACTTGTTTGTTTAAAATCGTATTTAAATATAGAAATGCATTACGTAACCATTTATTGGAGACAAAATCTAAAAGACTCAAAATGTAGGTCTATGATGTTTATTGAAGACCCAGTATTGGTGTTCCATGTAAACTAGAATTAATGCAAAAACAGTTTAAATTAAAAATAGGTATAGACAGGTATAGAGTATATCCTAGATATGTATTGACAAGTCAGCGTTACCTATTTTGAAGATCAAAGAGTGAACATTTTGGAACTCTTCAACCTGCACTAAGCGTGAATGTAACATTATAAGTAATCTGTATTAAAATATTTTTTTTGGCCACTAATCTTTCTTTGCAAAACATTTTTAAAAGAAAAGTCATTAGTCTATTACCTGTACTGTCTTCAAAGTTCACTGCTTCCATATAATTTCGTAAGCATTTAAAAAAAAAACATTTCTAAGACTAATATTCTATATTTAAGGTTTTTGTAAATATTTCTTTCCAACGTTTATAGTATAGAGACTTTTTTTGATTTCTTTGATATCCTTTTTCATTTCAGAAAACCTACTTTTAATTTCAATATGGAAACATTAAAAAACACAAAGATTTTTTTCAAGACATAACTGTCTACTGTGTACTACGTGCATTCAAACGGGAAATATAATTATGCTTGATAAAAAAATATCTAGAAGATATTCTTCAATCAAAATGATAGTAGGTACCAATAAAAATGAAACCTTTTATTAATCAAACGGCAAATCCACAAACAACGAAGGAAATTGCAGAACTCCAAACGAAGTGAGACCAGGTGAATCGATAGGGTAAGCATCTCCTGCATATGCTAGCATCACCTGCCGTGCGATTTGATGTGAAGTTTAGTAATAGTTAGGTCTGTATATACTCTAATTCTGAAATGTAGGGTTAACCTCTTCGACTCATGACAAAGATTTCATCACTTAACTGGGACACAAGCAGTTGGAAGGGTTCCAACCGCTCGTAGTGACGGCTATAAAAAATTCTGTCAAAAGTTTACTTAACTGTAGTGCAAAGGGGCCTCAGCGCATCATTTGTCAAAAAAAGCTATATTCAGAGGCAGTTGGTTTGTTGCTGCTCAAGAAAGATGTTGCATTGTTTATGTGATCATGTGATGATACAATATATTGTCGCAAATCTGAACTATGGGCATCAATTGGAGGGGGATAACTCTTGTCATTTACGTACATATACTTTCAAATATGATAACAACAGGTTTCTAATAGGTAAGGCTGTTATCACTCTTTGCGTTGTTTGTCTAGGATCTTGAAAACAATTTCAAAACAATTTTGCAGAAGACATTCCAAGTTTTCAGTATTCTGTTTCATTTTACTTTCTTGTTTGATTTGATTCTTTGTTGATAGTGATCTTATGAATGGTTGCATGCACCTCGGTAGTCTTCCTATGCTATTAACATTTTGGTAAATTCTGAAGTGCAATGAACATCATATATATTGACTTACAAGTAATGAAAATGTTTCTTGACACGCTAAAGAAACTGTTTTCCCAGAAATTTACATAGCCTTAATGGGTAAAATATACACATTTCAAATAAAAAGGAACAAATCTATATTATGCCCTTCTTCGAAAAAAAAAAATGCCGTCCAAATGTACCCATGGTGGATATAAAATCAAAGAAAACAAATATTCTGATTTTTTCCAGCTAATCTATGTCAAAATATAAGTGATGATCCTTAGCCAGTCCACGCAATTGTGTCAACGAATGCGTAAAATAAATGAAGATTTGTTATAAGATACCAGCTCATTTACTAAAACTTGTTAACTGACTATTATTTCAATTATATTGTAGAATTTGAGGCAAAATTTAATTACACTACCATCATAAGCCTTTGTATATTGAAGTATTTATGATTGCGGTGACCTTGTTGATAACATACGGAATGTTAATGGAGTCTATTCCATTTTTAAGTCATGACAATTTGATTAAGATCAATCTCAGTTGTATACCAAACTAATTTGAAATCAAACTCTATTATAGCAGGCTTTTTAATGCATTGCACAATAAATCGACGTCTACAAATACTAGTGAAATAACTATTTAGATTATGTCCTAAAATTCATGAAATCATACTTTTATCTGTCATTTCACACCGATTTCCATACGTTTGAATTTATATTAGTCCACGTATTCGAAAAATTCGTTCACAGGATACATTTTTTCACAAGTCTATTGTTTCATCATAATCTTTATTTGTAGCACTCAGATAGATTGCATCATTCTTCTGTGAGGCCCTCATTTACTCACAAATTCATATAATTATGTAAAATTGAGCATCAAAAATTATACAAAAATATACATGACTGTTGAATTTAAAACATATAAAGAACATATTATATTTTCAAGAAATTATATTAATATTATTTATTATTGAAGGCTTTCAATAAAAAGCACATATATTTTAAGCAAAAAATCAAAGGAGTTTGAGTTAGAATTGTTTATATTTAGACTTTAATGTTTTTAAGGATGAGATTTTATTATAAATTAGTGAACCGAAAAAGGCATAAAACTTTTTGGGTGTATTTGTTCTTTGTTTTTGGGTTGTTAATAAACTATTTGTTTTTAAATGCAACGGTTTATCTGAATTAGTAGATTTTCTAACATACAGAATTTGTTCCTTTTCGAAAGTATCCAGGGGATTTTGATATAAACATTTCTGAACAACAAACAGCTTTGTGGTAGGCTGTACGGTCTGAACATAGTAAACATGATAGTGATTTCAATACGACATATGACGAAGTGTCAAAGGGGGGAAATCAAGGATATTATAATTCTTTTTTCTTTCAGTTTGTCTATTTGGTTCTGGTTTGTGAGGTTGCCTCCCCTCAAAATACAACAATAATAACATATGCATTGAAAAACACTTTTTAGAATTCTGAGGATAGTGATTTCTTGATTCGAGATAAAATATTCATTCTTTAGCTGATGCTTGCACAGATTAATTGAACTGATTTACCCATTTAAGATTTTTTATCAATGATGAAACTTATTTATTAAATATTTTTCAGATTCAACATTCCTAATAGAAGTTTGACAGATGTTAGGTGTTACTATAGGGGCTATACTGATAAATTTATGGTCTCATGTATCTACTATTTGATTAAGCTCAGTTACAATTTGATTATTATTGTTACCCGTGAAGAAAATAAGAGTGATGCTCTAAACTACTAATCTCTTTCACATAGTTCCGTAAATCTTCGGGATTATTTCATTAGCATTACTGAAATCTTTTAGTAATTTTAGATTGTCTATCAGTGATGTTTATTTATTTCTCCAGATTTTAATGGTTTCCTTTGTCGTGTTTCTTGTGAAAGTAATCAATTTTCCTTCTAATTTCAAATTATTTCATTAGAAATTCATTCGAATTTATTGTAACTTTTTACTGTTAAGTCTTAGCTGGGTCATGTTTTTTAAATGTCATTAATAATATCGTGGAAAACAGCAAAGTGAGGACTGAATTCGCATTTGTCACTTAATTAATTGAACTGTGGTAGAGTAGGTAAATCTTAAAGAAATCATCCTCCTGAAAAATTATGTGTCTGTATGTTATTTCTTATGTTCTTACACAAGAGTTTCTCTGATGTTAACTTTTCAAGTGAAACATACTGGACAGTGATCGCTTCAAGCTAGATATGGACCAACAACCACTGAAATGTTACCTAGATAATTATTGTTATAGACATGGTCAATAATTTTGCTAGTGTTATTAGTTATACGCGTTTGGACTTGCACAAGTTGTGTCAGACCCTGACACTATAACATATTAGATAATTTTAAATTTCATGGCTATTTAGGACGCCTTTTGATTTGCCAAAAGTTATTGAGTACAAATACCTCAAATACATCACAAGTCCTCCCTAACCTTTTTCGCAGATTCTTTCCAATTCAATCTAACAATCTCTAAGCCTTCAGTTTCAACTCTTTGTACATTTATGTCAGAGTTTTAATGAATTTTAACACAGACTTATAAAACATGTGTATCTTTTTTATTTTTCAATAGTAGTTTAAGTTCTTCAATGTTTTGCAGGATATGTTGTATTTTAAAATCAACAGCTGCTAATTTCTTTTTATTTATAGCAACTACATTAATTTCTTGCTTAATAAATATTTGAATTTGTCAGTAGACAAAGATGTTATTTGATCGCTGTTTATACTTCCCTTCTCTTTTCCACATTTTTATTTTATGCACATGTTGTGTCCTCAGGGGAATTTGATAAACAAATACACATGATTTCAACATCGATTTAGAGATTATCATAAACAAGGAGAAATTTAGATGAATTACACTCTTGATAGAGATCAACGGAAACACAATATTTAGGTAATAGATAAACTTTAGAATTTGATACGAACCCCTGTGCACTGCTATTTTCCTTAATTTTCTTTATTGTACACTTTCGCCATAAGGGAAACCAGCATCTGTTTTTAAATAATTATTTCTTTGTTTTAAAAATTTGAACAGTACTGTTATGAATTTTAAGTAGATTTGATGTTTTCTTGTCATATAAATGAATAAATCAAATAAATGAATTTATCAGACCATTATGGTATCTTTCTGTTGCACCAGTAAGTATGCAATGGAGGGCATTGTAAGTTTGGCACCCACAATGATGTTTACTGGATTTTCCTCATAGTTGTTTCTAAGAGATTCTTCAGAGACACAGTTTTTGGACATGGAGACTTGGATTTAATATTTCTTACTATCTTACAAAGATCCTTTTCAATAATTACAAGGTCCCGTTTTTGACTGGCAGCTTTTCCACTTGCTTGTATTATGATGTTTTCATGATTGTGTACACCAGTGTGAAAACAAATCATGGATGAAAAGAGTCACTGTTTCTTAAAAAAAACATTTTTGGGGCTTTGTATTTCAAAACATGATTGACATTTGTTCATTTTTCCAATTTACATCTGACCGTGCATTTGTTTAATTTAAACATTTTGTAAATACATTCAAATGGAGAGAATTTCCGAACAACCTCTACATTTTCACAGTTAAATCCATTCTATAGTTAATTCGACAAGTGTGGGCGGTAACCTTATTGGCAGATTGCCAAACTATCTACTACGTTAATAACTGATCTTGATTAACTTTTGGTGTTGTTTTTATTCATTGGAAATCCGTTTAGTAATACGTCGTAAACCGCACAATTCGCTGTTTTGCCACTTTAATCCTGATTGTTTTCTAAAAGGAAAAGAAAGGTTCGTTTTAACCATCATGACCACTTCAGTGCCATGGCTTTATCCATAATTTAACATGAATAATTCAGCATGTCATAACATGAACAGATATTTAGAAGTATTCAAAAATTTTAAAGTGTCACGTTTTCAGAACTAGTTTATCAATTATTGTTTAAATGAGTACATTGCGTTTTGAAAATATCGTTGATATGTGAGTGGAAGAAAAAATATAATAAATCAACCAGCTGGAAGAAAAAATATAATAAATCAACCAGCTACCTGGCCACTTACAGCAGATGTATTGCTATTTGTCTTACAATTCCGACTGTCAGCTACATTTACCAATAAACAGATGATAAAACTGATTGTATTCCGTTTTTTTGTGGACGGGTATGGTTTTTGTTTAAACTAAGAGAGATGAAAATGACATGGCGAATTTGAATGTAGCGACGGTGGCGTATGGAGTCTACATTTCACTGTTTATTGGCTCATAAGGACTTGTAGCACCACACAGACTTTCAAGATCGAGGGTTATTGCTGTTACAAAAAATTTTGTTCTCAATCAAGGGTAAATGAAGCCAAAAATCAAAGTCGTCACGTCGGAAATTTGAGGTCGCTATCAAGTGTTTGTTTGCCATTATGAAGTGTGCGTATAACGGATGATTATGTACATGTTTCCTGTATCGTAGTCATTACCTGGTCTCCTTTACTTGATTTAACAGTTACTACCGATTCTGCGCACTGTATAATACTACGAGTGCCACATATGGAGTAGGGCATGCCTCCCCTTCCGGAGTATCTGATGTTATTCAGTTTTTCCTTTTTATCGGATGTTTGTATTGTATTAGTATATTTTTTCAGTGTTGTGTCTATTTTTAAACTAAGCTAAGTTTGTGTTTGAAACTTTTTGATAATCGGTTTGTCTGGTTCTTTGAATGTCTGATTTATACAAACCCGACAATTTTCTCATTTTTTGCGGAAAGATACATATACGTCATCGCCTTCTTTTAAAAAAAATACACATTATGTTCTAACGTGTGCCGTTCTTAAATTTCAATTCTAAGCGAGGTTATGTGAGGCCCTACATAGGGGGTCCAAGTAATCACATAATCACAAATTATTTGCCGTGGTAATCATAAATTTTGTTTTAATAAGTAATCAATCATATATGAAATCCATGTTTGGTAATCATGGTAATCAGAACTAATGATAAAATCATTTGAGAAAGCATTTGGTAGTCGCATAATCACCTCAAAAACTGCCTGACAATCACATTCACAAAAGCCCCAGGCCTTCCCGGAAGGTAGCTCGACGATTTGTTTATACTTTAACATTTAAAAGCATTCAAAATTTGGGGCTGTTTATGATAAATGTATTACGAAGTATTATCATCTTTTAAGATATTTTGACAGGGAAAGTGCATTATATTTGCAGTTCAGTATCTCTTTATTAGTTTTTTGTTGCTCGTAGACTTTGTATTTTCAGTTTGGACAGCAATCTGTTTTGCTTAGCAATTTACATTTAGCAAATCTTTTTTTATGTTTTGTTGTCATTTCAGTACTAATTGTGTATTGTTTGTGTTGCTAATGTGAACTAAAGTTACATTTGTGTAAACATCCCAGAGTTAGCAACAAAAAAAATTAACACTGATTATTTTATGTGTGGCTTATTGTTATTTTTTTCCATTGGAGATATTATCATAGTATTAATTGAAACAATCGCTTACCTTGAATGTTCAGACAAAGTTTGAGGTTAGCCATTGACTCATAGTATGTTATGACAACATTACAATATACTTTTTCCACTGGATGTCTAAGCATCAGACATGCAAGATGAACATATAAATCATATATAGCGTCTGCAAATCGACCCAACAGTGTTAGAAATTTTGTTCTTCACTCAGCGGGACTCGAACTCACGTTGTTGGGACATCTGTGGCTCCATCTATGATCTGGACGCTGGACACAGTGTAGCCGATTGAACCATAGATGTCACAACAGCGTGCGTTCGAGTCTCGTTAAGGAAGAACAAAAATTTGTTATTCACTTCTAACACAGTTGGGGTGATTTTCAGACGCTATATATGATTTAAATGTTAAGTTTGCATGTAAATGTATAATGCTTCAGACATCTAGTGAAAAAGGTATATTGTAATGTTGTCACAAACTTAGACGTTTATACATATATCCTCATCAAGGTTACAGTAAATAATGATATATTTTTGAAAATGATGATTTTGAATTTTCTATTTCATCTTTATATTTGCAATTCCATATAATTTTTTTTATAACCAAATGATTTGTAGTCCTACCAGAAAAACATGTATTGTTATCAACATCAGTAAACACATGTATCAATATATCAACAACGAAACCCAATTCCTTTCGGCAACGTAGGTAATGACAGAGCGACAGACAGTCGTTCCTGAAACAGCAGAACACCACACAAACAAAAAAGCTGAAAAGCCTTATATGACAACGTAACAAAATTGCATACACTTAAGGTAGGCAAAGGACGTAAAAATGAATACATCAAGATTATGTGGTCCAGGATTGGGATACGACTTTCGAAACAATATAAGTACATCAACAGGAAAGCACCGTTTAGTAGCGTAATTATATTCCTTTAGTCTGGTTAAGGATGCTCTACTTAACTGTATAACCTCTTGACTACGTAAGTATACTCCTGCGGGTAAAAAAGAAAAAAAAAGAAAAGAAAAAAAAAAAAAAGATGTATTTGAACTGGCAGGCGCAGGCCGGACATGTCTTCCATTGAAGACTCAATCCTAAGTATTATTAACCTGATATTTTTTTAAGA
>JAOXYJ010404166.1:2811-15269 GCA_028566555.1 Lithophaga nigra | reverse complement strand
TGTGTAAATAGTGGAATAGGCCAAATTCCAATTCTTACAGATGTATATAGACAAGCACATTATTGCAATTACTGAGTCCAGGAATTTTCTTTTGTCGACTTGCTGCGGTCGTATTTGCTGTGCTATGCGTAGCCCTTTATTTGTTATATGCTAAAATTCTACTTCCAAGATTTCTGTTTCACTGCAGTTATGTATTGTTACTTGTCTTGTAAACTACATTAAGCAAGAACTGCTTAATTGATTAACTGAGAAACCACATATTTTAAAGGAAATTCCAATGAGTTTCAACTTGGAATTCCCAGAAAAATAGACTAAACACCATAATATGCCATGCTTTAATTATCTTCTGTTATTTTCCAGAGAACAGCAATACTGTATCCAAGAAATGACAATAGTATAAGTGAAGGAATTCCAAGACCTTACAACACAGAAATGCTTTCATTATCAGAAGTAAGAAGCAATACATCTGTAGAAGTTCCTGGAACTTTTAACTTGGAAATGCCTACAATGTCAGGAGAGATGACAGATGTGACCACTTCTGAAAACAATGCAGTAGAAATATCGAGGGCCAGTAATAGTGAAATGCCATCAGTTTCAGCATCAGAAAATGTCCAAAGATCAGTAAATAATAACAGTATAACTACAGAAATACCTAGAACTCCTATATCCAAAGAGCTGTCAGATGTTATTTCCGAAGTAGACAAAAATTCTGGTAAAGAAATATTGAGGGATTGTGAAACTAAAGTTCATAGTATATCTAAAGAAGATACATGTGTCAAAGGTGCTAATAATCCAGATAACTTAGTGGCTCATCCAGTTACAGAAACTGATCATAACTCAGTGGCTCGTCCAGTTACACCAACTGATCATAACTCAGTGTCTTGTCCAGTTACAGAAACTGATTGTAACTTAGTGTCTCGGCCAGATACAGCAACTGATCAAGATAACATAATGTCAGGAATAGTAGAAAACAATGATGGTAACAGCCTGGATCTCTCTGAAATGTTTAATGATGACTTTGAAGAAGAGGAAGAATACGATGGCGAAATCACTGCATTAAAATCAGTGATTAGAAGTAAGAAAGAGATTTCAGAATTACAGAATGCTGTGACTGTACAAGATGATGTGAGTTCAGCTGTACAAGATGATCAGGGTTCAGTAGATGTGAAAGCAGTAGCTGAAACAGCAGACAGAAGAAGCCCTGATATAGACCAATCAGAATTTAGTGGTGAAGAAAATGTGAACTGGGAAGATGAAGATCAAAAGTCAGATGACAAACATTGGAATATAGACGATAAAGTTGAAAAAGAAAAATTAGAAGACAATGATGATCAGGGATGTGTAATCTATGAAACTGTAGATAAACTGTCAGAAGAAGTAGACTTTGAAGCTGCACATGAAGTATTAGATGATGATGAAGGAAGTTTAGACCTCAGAGCTGATGAATCTGATGTTGATAATCAAGGAAGTTTAGAGTTTAAAACTTTGAATGAAGAATCAGATAATGATGACATCAGAAGTGTGGAGAATGAAGTAGTAGGTCAGTCAGATGATGATGATGATGGAGGCTATGAACCAGCAGCCAGAGAATCAGCTGACAACTATGTCATAAGAGTAGAGGATAAATCTTTAGATGAATCAGATAACGATGATGGTGATCAAGGAAATGTGTATGAACCTGCAGCTGGAGGATTAGATGATGACGATGTCATAAGAGTAGAGGATGAATCTGTAGATGAATCGGATAATGATGACAGTGATGGAGGAAATGTGGTGTATGAACCTGCAGCTGGAGGATTAGATGATGACGATATCAGAAGAGTAGAGGATAAATCTGTAGATGAATCAGATAACGAGGACGGTGATCCAGGAAATGTGTATGAACCTGCAGCTGGAGGATTAGATGATGACGATGTCAGAAGAGTAGATAAATCTGTGGATTCATCAGATAACGATGACAGTGATCAAGGAAATGTGTATGAACCTGCAGCTGGGGGATTAGATGATGACCATATCAGAAGAGTAGAGGATAAATCTGTAGATGAATCCGATAACGATGACGGTGATCATGGAAATGTGTATGAACCTGCAGCTGAACGATTCGATGAAGATGATGCTAGAAGAGTAGATAAATCTGTGGATGAATCAGATAACGATGACAGCGATCAAGGAAATGTTGTGTGTGAACCTGCAGCTGGAGAATTAGATGATGACAGTGTCAGGAGAATAGAGGATAAATCTGTAGATGAATCATATTATGACCATGTCAGAAGAGTAGAGGATAAATTGGTAGATGAATTACATGATCAAGGCAATGTAGAGTATGAAGCATCAGATGAAGAATTCGAAGGAGATCAAGCGAATAAAAGTCGTAAAGCTACAGATAGAGCTGATGATGATGATGATGATGGTTGTGTAGACTTTGAATCTATTGATAAAAAATCAGAAGATGATGATCAAGAAAGTGTTGACTTCGAAATCATAAATAATGACAGTCAAAGAAGTGTAAATGATGATACTTTAGATAAAGAATTAGATAGCAGTTCAAATAGTGTGGACATTAACATTGAAGACAAAGAATCAAATGATGATGAAGGAAGGGTGGAATACGAAGGTGAAGTGGAAGAATCAAATGAGGATGAAGGAAGGGTGGAATACGAAGGTGTAGCTGAAGAATCGAATGAGGATGAAGAAAGGGTGGAACACAAAGGTATAGCTGAAGAATCGTATGAGGATGAAGGAAGTGTTGACTACGAAGCTGTAGGTAAAGAATTGAATGATGATGAGCGAAGTGTGGACTATGAAGCTGTAGGTAAAGAATCGAATGATGATGAGCGAAGTGTTGACTACGAAGCTGTAGGTAAAGAATTGAATGATGATGATGATGAGGGAAGTGTGGACTATGAAGCTGTACATGAAGAATTTGATGATGACAGTCCAAGAAGTATACAGGATACATCTTTTGATGAAGCAGATGATGATAAAGGCAATGTAGAATTTACAGCCGCAGATGCAGATGACAATGAAGGTTGTATAGACTGCAAAGCTATAGACAGAAAATCAGATGATGATGACCAAAGTATTGAAGATTATAAAAATGGAGAAACAGAATTAGACCATGAAGATCAAGAAAGTGTGGATGTAGATACGGAATCAGGCAGTGAGGATAAAGAATATTTAGCCTTTAAACTTGTAGACAAAGAAAAAGATGATGATGTAGATTTAAAAGCTGTTGAAGAATTTGATGGTGACCATGAAGGAAAGAAATCTAATGATATTGTTGATGGAAGTTTAGACAAAGAAGTCATGGTTAAAGAATCTGAAAATGAATGGAGAAGTATGGACAAGAATTCTGCTGAAAATGAATGGAGAAGTATGGACAAGAATTCTGTTGAGAAAGAACCAGATGTAAAAGAAAAGGAAATACAAAGTAAAGGAAATACAATCTGTAAAGATACAGGTAAAGAATCAGAAGATACTGATGAAAGAAATGTGGAACTTAGAGCTGCTGATAGAGCTGATGACAAAAATCAAGAAAACACTGAAAGTATTCAGGAAGAATTAACATTATGGAGCAAAAGATCGTCCTGTGAAAAGAGTGAATCTGAAATTGAGCAGGCAGACATTACATTATCAGGGGTTGTAGCTTTATCTCAATCATCTTCAATATATGAACAAGGAATAAAAACTATGGTTCGCAATATGGAATTGACTTCAGGAGCACAGGATACCATGGCTGTAGAAGCTGAACAAGATGAACCAAGTTTAACTGGCATGACAGCAACAACCAAAATAGAAGGAAGAAGTCCTTCAGGTGGGGAGAATATTTGCTTACCTGACATTTTGCAGGAAGAGTCAGCTCCAGTAACTATGAATGATTCAACTGCGTTACAGAAAGGACAAAATGATTACACTCAAAAAGATGCAGAGGGAACGGCTGTTGTGGAATTTGAACAGGGTGAGGGAAATATAGAACATAAAGCTACAGATGATTACATTGAAAGTAGTATGGACTATGAATGTGTGGTTAGAAAATTAGCTGATGGTAATCAAAGAAAAGTAGACAGTGGATCTGTTGACAAAGAATTACATGAAGAAGATCAAGGAAGTACAGACTTGAAGGCAACACATGAAAATACTGATGAAGAGTTTACAACCTGGAGTAGAAGGTCAGACTGTGAAACTAGTGACTCTGAAACTGAGGACATAGACATAATGTTATCAGGGGTTGTAGCTTTACCGCAGTCATCTCAAATATCGGAAGAGGGAATAAGAACTATTATAAGAAATATGGAAATGACTACGGGATCACAGGATACCATACTTTCAGAAGATAGTAGGATCTCTGCTGTACAAGATAAACCTAACTCAACTGACATGAAAACAAATACAGAAGTGGAAGATAGAGCAAGTCTTTCTGGTAATGAGGCAAAAATTTCTGTTTCTGATGCTTTACACGAAGAATCAGTTCCAGTAACTCTTGAAAATTTTGCTGTGGATGATTCTGATGTGTTACAGAAAGGATTGGAAGATTACAGTCATATGAATGTAAACAAAGAAGGTGTTGACGATAAAGGAGACAGTTTTCAGGGAAATGTTAAAGTTAAATCTACTGGTAAAGATGATGATCGTGACAGTGAAAGTATTGTAGACAGTGGAAGTATTGATGAAGGATTACTCAAAGCAAGTCAAAGAACTGTAGTATCTACAGTGGTGGATAAAGTATCAGATGATGATAAAGGAACTGTTGGCAATGGAAATACAAAATCAGATAAAGAAAGGGGTGTGGACTTTAGAGAAACAAGTAAAATATTTGACCAAAATGCAGAAGGTGTAGACAGTGAAAATACTGACAAAGAATTCACAACATGGAGTAAAAGATCACTCGGTGATACCAGTGAATCTGATAGTGAAGATGCAGACATTATATTATCAGGGATTGTAGCTTTTCCTCAGTCATCTCAGGAATCTGAACAAGGAATAAAAACTCAGGAGTATGATCTTGAAATAGACGTTCAAGAATATGCACTCGGAAAAGAAACTAGCGAGTTTGGACTTAAAACTGAGCAAGAAATGGATGAGTTTAGCACAAAGATTCATGAAGACAGTATCTTGAAAACAGATAAAGAAAATTCTGCCCAAATGAAAGGGATTCTGTCCATAGAAAATGATTCTCAATTCAATATTTTAAATCTTGAAGTAGCTGATGAAAAACAGCCATTGGTAATTCAAGCTGAAAATGGAGGAGGTTGTTCAAAAGTGGAATCTGCTGAAAATGGCAAAATAGAGAACAGTGATGGTTCTGAACTGCGTAATGTAGATACAGGCTTGAAAACATTGAAAGACAGTGATGGTATTAATGGGATTAAAACTGCAAATCTGACTTTGAAATTAGCAGAGACAGTAACAAAATATGATGAGAACAAGTCATTTGAAATGAAAACAATCACTGAAAAAGATCTTACATCAATTCATGATCATGGTGAAATGAGAAGTACAGTATTGCTAACTATAGATGGTACGGAAGTGGAAAATAAGAGTATGGTTCAAGACGAGTCATTGGCAGTGAAAAGAAGTGTAAAAAAGATACATTACACTCATGTCATTCAAAAACAAGTAGAGGATTATGATAATAGTTGTAGTGATGGTGACAAAGAGTTCATACCACAGACACCAAATGATACTGATCCTGAATATACTAATGTAGTACAGAGAGAATTAGTACCAGCACCATGCAGTCGTGAGGTAGATGATACTAGTGGTGAGGTACAGAATGAATCCGTACTGGTGACAACCGAGAATGCTGATAATGACGACACTAATATTGAAATAAAGGATGCTGTACAAGTAAACATGGATAACACAGAGGTGGATAGTCTTATTGATAAGATACAAAACGAATCCATACAGATGATGACAGAAAATACTAAGGATGAGGACAAAAATACAGTACTGAAATGTATTCATCCACTTACTGCAGATACTAATAACACAGACAATACCATTGATAAGATACAGAGAGATTCTTTACTGATGGCAACAGAGGATAGTGAGGATGAGAAAACTAATATGGTAACAAAATATTCTGTGCCACTTAGTACTGATACTGCTTACATAGACAATACCACTGATAAGATCCAGAATAATTCCAAACTGATGGCAACAGATGATACTGAGGCTAAGGACACCGATATGGTAAAGAAAGATTCTGTACCATTTACTGTTGACAGTCCTGAGGCAGATAACACCAGTGATAACATACAGGATGACTCCATACTGATTACAACAGGAGATGACTCCATACTGATAACAACAGAAGATGACTCTATACTGATAACAACAGAGGATAATGAGGCTGAAGATGCCGGTATTGTTAAGACCGATTTTTTACCATTTACCATTGTCAGTACTGAGGCCGATAACACCACATATAAAGTACAGGATGACTCCATACTGATAACAACAGAGGATTGTAAGGCTGAAGATGACAATTTGGTAAAGACAGATTCTGTACCATTTATAATTGACAGTAATGAGAAAGATAACACCACAGATAAGGAACAGGATGACTCCATACAGATAACAACAAAAGATGCCAGTATGGTTAAGACAGATTCTGTACCATTTACCATTGTCAGTACTGAGGCAGATAACACCACAAATAAGGTACAGGATGATTCCTTACTGATAACAACAGAGAATAATGAGGTTGAAGAGGCCTATATGGTAAAAACAGATGCTGTACAATTTACTATTGACAGTAGTGAGGCGGATAACAGCATGGATAAGGTAAAGGATGACTCCATAGTGATAACAACAGTGGATATTGAGGCTGAAGAGGCCAATATTATAAAGACAGATTCTGTACCATTTACCATTGACAAAACTGAGGCAGATAACAGCACAGATAAGGTACAGGATGACTCCTTACTGATAACAGCTGAAGATGGCAATATGGTAAAAACAGATTCCATACCATTTACCATTGACAATACTGAGGCAGATAACACCACTGATAAAATTCAAGATGACTCCATAGTGATAACAACAGAGGATAATAAGGCCGAAGATGACTATATGGTAAAAACAGATTGTGTACCATTTATCATTGACAGTCCTGAGGCAGATAACACCAGTGATAACATACAGGATGACTCCATGCTGATAACAACAGAAGGTAGTAAGACTGAAGATGCCAATTGGGTAAAGATAGATTCTGCACCATTTACCATTGACAGTACTGAGGCAGATAACACCACAGATAAGGTACAGGATGGTTCCATACAGATAACAACCAAGGATAATGAGTCTGAAGAAGCCAGTATGGTAAAGACTGATTCTGTACCATTTACCATTGACAGTACTGAGGCAGATAACACCACAGACGATTTACAGGTTGACTTCATACTGATAACAGCAGAAGAAAGTAAGGCTGAAGAGGCCAATATGATAAAGAGAGATTCTGTACCACTTACCATTGTCAGTACTGAGCCAGATAACATCACGGATAAGGTACAGGATGATTCCTTACTGATAACAGCTGAAGATGCCAATATGGTAAAGGGAGATTCTGTACCATTTACCATTGACAGTACTGAGGCAGATAACACCACTGATAAGGTACAGGATGACTCCATACAGATAATAACCAAGGATAATGAGGTTGAAGAGGATAGTATGGTAAAGACAGATTCTTTACCATTTACCATTGACAGTACTGAGGCAGACAACACAACAGATAAGGTACATGATGACTTCATACAGATAATAACCAAGGATAATGAGGTTCAAGAGGCCAATATGGTAAAGAGAGATTCTGTACCATTTACCATTGACAGTACTGAGGCAGATAACACCCGTGATAAGGTACAGGATGACTACATACTGATGACAACAGAGGATAATAAGGCAAAAGAGGCGACTAAGGCAGAGGGCACCAGTATAGTAAAGAAGGATTCTGTGCCACTTAGCATGGATGCTACCAAGGTAGATAACACCACTGATAAGATACAAAACGAATCCACTCTGATAACAGCACAGGTTATTGAGACTAGAGATACTGATGCCACACAAAAAGAGATAGTTCCAACATCCACAAGTAGTAATGAGGAAGGCAATACTGTTCAAAATACAAAGAATGAATTCATACTGATGACAACAGAGGATGCTTTTAGTAAGGACATTGATATGGTTCAGAAAGATTCTGTGCCACCACTTATGAATAGTCCAGAGGTAGTGAGCACTGACAAGATGCAGAATGAATCTGTACTGACAACAACAGAGGCTACCGACACGAAGGAAATTAGTGTGGTATGGAAAGACTCTAATATGCCACCCACAGACAGCACTGGTAAAACACACAATGAATCCCTGGTAATTACTACAGTTGAATTTGGTATTTTACAGAAAGAAAGTTTGCCACTTAGCAAAGATAATAGGGAGGTAGACTGCAGCGATAGCTTACAAAACGAGTCCTCACTGGTAACTGCAGAAGTTACTGATATGGTACAGAAAGATCTTAGCACAAAGCAGATAGATAGCAAGAACGATGATGTGATTGACAATACACCTAGTGAATATGCAGTTACAACAAAGAGTTTTAATATAGTTGAAGCAGATACAGTTAGTAAAGAGCCTGTGCCAACCACCAAAGAAAGAATTAAACTGCATAAAATAGGTGAGATACAGAGAGATTTCACACCTCAAAATGAAGATGATACCAAGACAGGATGCATGAGGACAGAGCATAAGGCATCACTGATATTAACTACAGATACTGCTGATGTTGGTAGTACTGATATGGTGGAATTACAGACAGTACCATCAGTTACAGAGGTTAACAAAGAATCCAATAAAATATCTGAAAGAATTCCATCTGATGAAAGAAAAACTGAGCTCAGTGACAGCATAACATTTGCAAAAATGAATAAGAATGAAACAGAAGAAAAAGGACAGCCTCAAAGTTTGGATGCTGAAAAAGTGTTTGAGGATGGACAAACTAATGGCTGTGCGAGTGATGACAGTAGTAACTCAATCGTGCACTGTACTGAAAATGCTAGAAAAGGAACAAAGAGAAAATTCCCACCCGAGCTTGAAACTACTTCACAGAGTAGAAGTAAACGATTCCATGTTGATTTAAATTATATCAGTGACATGGTCTGTGGATTCTTTAAGATAAGAGAAACTGTCAAGAGACAACCAGTTGACCCAAAAACTTTGAAAAAAGTCTTGGTCAGAAGAATTGTTCGGAACTTTTTTAATAGTGGTTTCAGTACAGTTAAAGATGTTGCTCACACTGATTTTAATCTCACACTTGAAAATCGTAATACTGAAATGCTTACAAAGCATGCAGTCAAGATTATGTTAAGAAATGATACATGGATAACTGAACATGAAGATGATAAAACCATACACACTGATTTTGGTGATCTGGATGGTATTAAAGACAAGTCTGAGAAGGAGCAAACAAAAGCTAATGTGAATACTACAATCACTTCCCAAAGTGGTATCAACATCAAATTAGATGAAACTATGTCTGAAATAACCGAATGTATAACAAGGGAATGTAATATAAGTGATAGTAAGATTATACAGTCCAGGTTTGCTGGAAGGGATTCTTTTAGGAGTGCTGAAGCAAGTGAAGGGTCAGACATCTTGCACAAGTCGCATGATGAAAATCATTCTGAATATGAACTTGTTTTCTTTGGACCACAAGAAATGGTAAATAAATATAGGGACAAAACAGGAAAGAGCAACTTGTCACAAAATGATCAAGTAAATGATGGGAAGGAGGAAGAAGACTGTAGAAATGCTAATAGGGAAGATTGTCTGGGAGAACATAAGTCAAAAATAGTGCCTCAGATGGTAGAAGAGGAAAAAGTACTTCATATTGAAGTAGATAGTGATGTGAACACTAAAATTGAAGGAATTCATACTTGTGAAACGTCAAAACAGAAAACTTCACAACTTGACACATCAGAAAGAAAATTTACTGGTGCTGTTGACTGTATTGAAAACCATGATGTAGAAATTTTTAAAACTATAGATGTTGGACAGCAGGAGGACATAAAAACAGCAGAAGGCAAAGAATTACGATTGGAAATACAGGACTGTGCAGAAGAAGAGATGCATTATCCATCATCGGATAAACTGAAAGATACTGTAGATACAGATAACTTAAACATAGTTTGTAATATTGAACTGCTGGAATCTAAATTGGGGACAAAACCATTAGTGATGGACAAAACTGAAACAGATAGCACATACAAAGAACAGGTTGATGATACTGAAATCCAAAAGGAGGAGCAGGATTTGCAACAAACTGACATTTTGTTTGGTAAACAACTTGATAAAAACCCATCTACTACAATAGAAATCCAAGAGAAAGAACATGATGTAGTGTCATCACAGCAATCTGCTGACATATCAGAGTGTAAACAACTTGATATCAAACAGAATGATACAACAGAAAGCCAACTAATGGATCAAGATTTGGTATGTCCTACTGATAGAAAACAAATTGATGACAAGACAGATAAGGCTAAAGTTGATAGAATGGAAGAAGATGTGGTTTCTGCATTGTGTGCTGACATTTCAGTCGGAAAACTTGGTAATGAACAGACTGCTACAATGGAAGCTCCAGAGATCAAACAAGATCTGGTAACTTGTCAAGATACTAGTACTAGTATAGCTGTTAGACAACAACTTTATAACAGGAATGATATAGTAGAAACCCAGTTCCAACACTTGGGACAAGATAAACATGCTGACATAGTTGATGGTAACCAACTTGGTAACACATCAACTGGTACAACGGAGGGTAAAGATAATGAACAAAATATTATGGTAAAAGAGATACATACTAACATGTCTAATGATGATCAACTTGATAACAAGGCCACTGGAGCAACAGAAACCCTAGAAGAGGACCCAGGCTTAGTGACAGCAAAAAAAATTGACATATCTCATGAACAGCTTTGTAACTATCAAAGTTCTACATCAGACAATCGAGACAGGGAACATAATCTCGTATTGGAACTGCAACATACAGGTGTATCAAACAGTGACCAACTTGATAACAAGCAGGTAGAAACAGGAGAAACTAAAGAAGAAGAGCCAATTGTGATGCCAACACAACAGCATACTGACATATCTGATAATATACAAATGGATGAAAATCAGATTTATGTAGCAGAAAGACTCAGTGAAGAACAAGATTTGTTACTTTCTGAACAAGATTTGATGTCATCACAACCTCTTGACCTATCATCTACTAGTAAACAAGATGATTCTGTAATATTCAGCAACATAAGTGACGGAAACCTGTTTGAAGACACCATCTTATCTGTTGAAGAAATAGACAATGAGGGAGTTGACAGTTCTCCTGATAGTGGTTGTGAAAACAGTGAAAAATATCCTGATACTGGTTGTGAAAACAGTAATGAAAAATATCCTGATACTGGTTGTGAAAACAGTAATGAAAAATCTTCCATAAATACAAATGCGAGTATTTTACCATCTGAAGTAGAAGACCAGATGAAAGAGGTAGCACAAGAAATAAATGATGAGAACATGTACAGCTTGTATAGTAATGGAGACAAAGATAAAAGTCAGGTGGACACCAGTTCTGATGATGAAAGACTTGAAATTGACTTGGATAAAAATAATGGAAGAACAGTTAATGTAGTGTCTAGTATTGAAGATGATTCTAATGGAGGGGATGTGGGAGGCAGTCAACAGACCAGTTCTGACAACGAAACACAAAACAAGAAATCTGATAGTAATATGGAAGGAAATCGTGTTAAGACCATATCAGTAACTGACAATGTAATCAAAAGTTCTGATGATGAAAAACTAAACCAGGATTCTACTGACAGTGTGGATTTATACAGTATGAAGACTTCATCAGGTAGTGGGAGTTTGGATGTATACAGTATGAACACTGCATCAGATGTTGGGAGTTTGAATGTATACAGTTTGAACACTGCATCAGATGTTGGGAGTTTGGATGTATACAGCATGAAGACTCTGTCTGATGTTGGGAGTGTATGTGACAAATTTGCTGAAGATGGGAATGAAGATCAAATGCATCCCATTTGTGATGATGAAATACTTAACAGGGACTCACCTATTACCATGAGTGGAAAATGTGTCAAAGTAGATACTGAAAAAGCAGAAAAAGAAAATAAATGTGCTAGCTTTATAAACAAACTGGAAAAGTTTGAAACTGATGGAATTGAAATTGAAAAAATCCGATCTGTTTCTGACAGTCATTATGAAGAAAGAACCAACCGTAGTACATATGTTTTGCCTGACTTTGATACTTCATCTGATAGTAGTCTGATGATTAAATCTAGTGACAGCAGGAGCAGGGAAAGTTCAACAGATTCATGTAAGATATTAAGATCATTTAGTGGAGATGTATCTGGAGATGACTCAGATTCTCTGCCAGAAGTTCA
>JAOXYJ010403060.1:0-15277 GCA_028566555.1 Lithophaga nigra | reverse complement strand
ACATGGTTTTTTGTCACATTTTAATCTACTTATATAGTTATTTTCAATATGGTCTAGTTTTCTATGCCCTGAAATTAATCTTTTCCATTCATTTGGTATTGCACTTTGAATTCCATAGTACTCTATATAATTAGTATTTATGTTATAATATTTGTTTTGAAATTGTTCGTAGGTAAGCATCTTGTTATCAGAAACTAAATCATTTATAAAAAATATATTGTTTACACAGTACTTTTCTTTTATCAAAAATCTACTACCTATCTTAATTTTTGAGTTTAGCCATATGGGTTGACCCAAGACATTTTCAGCAGTCAACTCCGTACTCTCATCATTCTTTTTACATAGTTCTGCAAAATTCAACAAAATATCTCTCCAAAATGGATTTACCCTTCCAGAGACATATTCTAGACCCTCTTTTCTTAGGTATAAAATATTGTCCCCCCCATATTTTTCTATTGAATTAATAAGGAGAACTTTCCATGGAGAATGATTCAATGGGTCTAATAGTTTTTGTAACCAAGACATTTTCAATGCCTTACAAAATGACTCAATATGTGGAAATTTTATACCTCCATCCCTATAGTCATTTATTACTATATTTCTCTTTACCTTATCTGGTTTTCCATTCCAAAGGAAGTTATAAAAGGTATTTTGTATATCTTTGAGAATATTTGCAGGAGGATTTGGCAATACTGTAAGGGTCTGCACGAAGATTGGAAGGGCAAGTGTCTTGATGACAGTCGTCCTTCCAATATATGTCAGATCCCTGTTATGCCAAGAGCTTAAAATATTTTTAAGTTTTTTAAGTTTCTCTGTATAATTGTCTACTGTCTTGTCGACTGCCATAATATCAAAATAAATCCCCAAGATTTTAAATTTTCCTGATGTATTCCATGATAACTGTTTTTCAGGGAGAAACCTAGCATCACTAGACTTTCTTGAGCCAACCCATATGGCCTCAGTTTTATCTAGATTCACTCTCAGTCCAGCACAAACAGAGAAGCAATCAAAAATATATAGTGCCTTGTCAAGCGACTTTTGATTGTCATCTAAAATTAAAGTAGAATCGTCAGCGTATTGGCTAAGTAAGTATTCAGAGTCATCTATTGTGACACCAGACACTTCAGGGTCATTTTTAAGGGCAGCACTCAGAAGTTCCAACACCAAAATAAATAAATAGGGTGATAGGGGATCTCCTTGTCTCACTCCCCTTTCTAATCTAAAAAACTCAGACAAATGGCCATTATTAATCACAGCACTAGAGATATCAGTATAGAAGGCTCTAATCCACTTACAAAGTGAAGGACCAAAACCATAGAACTCCAATGTTTTTTCTATAAATGACCGCTCTACTATGTCAAAAGCCTTCTCAAAATCAATTAATAATAAAAGGCCTGGTATATCTTCTTCTTCTAGTTTTTCTATCAGATCAGATATAAATCTCACACACTCACCCATATATCTGCCTTTTAAGAATCCTTTTTGTGTCTGACTAATAATATTTTGTAAAACAGGCTTCAACCTATTGGCAATGCAGGCTGATGCTAACTTGTAATCAACAGTAAGAAGAGTTATTGGACGCCAATTTTTGATAAAGTGTTTTACTTTACCTTCTTTTGGAAGACAAGTAATTATCCCCTGTCGTTGACTAACAGAGAATTTTTCTTTTTCTAATCCTTCATTAAGGCAATGTAACAGAGGATATTTAATGTCATTCCAAAAAAATTTATAATATTCAACAGTAAAACCATCAAGACCTGGTGACTTGAAATTCTTCATATTCTTTAAAGCTATTAGACATTCCTGTACCGTGATCTTTCCCTCACAGGAGTCTATTTCCTCTTGACTCGGTTTTGAAATATAAGGGTTATTGTCATTTAAGAAAAAAAAATTATGTATATTTTCAAGTTTGGTGTTGGACCTTCTGTACAACTTTTCATAAAACAGTTTCTGTTCAACAAGTATAGATTTTGGATTTTGAATAACCTGATTTTCCCCAGCCACAAGTTTTGAAATTATCTTTTCAGTGGAGTTTCTCTTTTCTAAATTGCAGAAAAATCTTGTATTTTTTTACCCTTCAAGTTGCCATTTGGACTTAGCCCTGATTAATATCAAGGGCCTGGGTGGCCGAGTGGTTAAGATCGCCGATTCATAACCACAAGCCTAACACCGCTGTCGCTGGTTAGAGCCCTGCTAGCCCCGCTTCATGTGTTAAGGTCACCAGACACCTACCCAAGGTCGGGGGTTTCACCGCGTCAGCTGGTTAGCTGTTCGGGCTTTCCTCCCCCAGTAAGTCTGGTAGTCACGAGATAGTTGAAAAATTGCTGAAAGTGACGATAAACCCCCAAAAACCAACCAACTGATTAATATCCCATTTACTTTATCTTCTCTCAATATTCTAAGTTCCCTCTCGTATTTTTCTATCTCTTGTCTAGTCTCATTTTCTGTTAGTGTTTTATTTAACCCTTCGAGTTTTTCATGTGAAATTATTTCCTTTTTATCTTTTTCTTTTTTCTTGTATGATGAACAGGAGATAGCTATACCCCTCACTTTCATTTGAATGGTTTCCCAAAGGAGTTGATTATCAATAGAATATCTTTTGTCAGGGTCTTCAAGATTCCTCATCTGGATTAATTTCGTATTTTGTAATTACATCTGTAATAGTTTGTTTGACTTTATTTACAAATTCTGTGTCCTTCAACAAACTGTTGTTGAATTTCCAAGTCCCCCTACCACGAACTTGATTTATAAATTGCAGTTTAATGAGAATGGGGGAATGATCAGACCTATAACTGACCCCTATGTCTGATGTCACAACAAATGCTTCTAAATCTGAAGACACACAAAAATAATCTAGCCGTCCCTGTTTTTGCTTGGGCCCCTCCATGTAAATCGTCTGATAGAGGGATGCTGAACCCTCCATATATCTAAAAGGTCTATGTCATTCATCATTTGATGTATAACTTTTTGGGCACGGGGTCTTTTTTAGATCTATAGTTAAATGTATCAAGACTATAGTCCTGGACAATATTCCAGTCTCCCACCAGTATAATTGATGAATTTTCATAGAGATTAACTTTTCCAGAGAGTGTGTAAAAAATCGAGATTGTCTTCATTTGGTCCATAAATAGCAACCAGAGTTAATCTATACTCTTGGATTGTAATATCCAGAATAATATAATTTCCATTTGTGGGTATTGTCTCACCATGTATCTTGAATTCAAAGGAGTTTCTAAAAAGGATTGCTACTCCCTTGCTTCTGCTGGACTGATGACTGAATTTACCTATATATCCCCATTCACTGAGCCACTGTTTTTTATATTCAACACTAGAGTGTGTATCAATCAGCACAGTAATATCATATTTATCGTTACAGAGTGAAAAAATGTCATTTCTTTTAATCTTTTCAGCCAGTCCCCTACAGTTTACAGATCCTATCATTACCGAAGACATGATTGTGTTTCAAAAAATATTATTTTACAAATGAAAAGTATTTTTTTCTTAAAATTAACAGAATCACCATGTTGGCAGCTGCCCATGTTTAGTATGAAAATGTACGTAAGAGGTTCATATCTGTCTCTGCCATGAATAAAATAGTTAGAAAAAAAGTAAACTCCCCCCAAACAAATTTTTCCCACAGTCATGAAAATTTGCTTGAGAATAAGTCAAGTAATGCAATCAGAAGGATTATTATATCCTTACTGTAACGTATATATGTGTGCCATACATGTAAGTCTTTTATTTATTCAAATATATATGTACATATAGTAAAGCATCAAAAATAGTTTTGCAGAAAAAAACCCAAAAAATTAAAAACTAGATGATGTGTCTGTAAGACACACATGTCCCACCCACAACGTCCCAAATAAACATTCAGTGCTATGCAAAATGTATTCACTGATCAAGTTTCATTACTGTACTATGCCTAGTATCCAGCAAATTGATCAAAAACACAAAACTTAATCTACGTAACTCAAGCATAAAAATGGGTCATGGCGACCAATTATAGTAGAAACATTCATGGTATGAAAAGTGCATCCACTAATTAAGTTTCACTACTCTACCATGTTAAGTATCTAAAAAATGGTCCTAAACACAAAAAATCACCAAAAGTCACTCAAGCATAAAATGTAGGTCAAACCGATCTAATTCTCGGTAGACTCTGCTAATATATGTAAGGTGCATCCACTGGTGAGGTATCATTAATTTACCTTGTTTAGTGTCTGAGAAATGAACCAGAACCAAGAACTTAACCAGAGTCATCCATGTATAAAAAGGTCGAACTGACCTAATTCTTCATGGACTGTTTTATACTATACAAAGGGGTGTCCACTGATGGAGTGTCACTGATGTATCATGTGTACATGTAGCACCATTAAAATGAACCTGAACATGCTGAAATAAGAACTTAACCAGAGTCACTCATGAGTAAAATGTAGGTCAAACTGACCCAATTCTTTGTGGACTGTGTCATATTATCCAGGATGCATTCACTGAAGTATCACTGCTTTACCAAGTGTAGTTTCTGAGAAATGAACCTTAATCAAGAACTTAACTGGATGATGGACGTAGAAGGGTAACACTATATGTTCCTTCCACATTTGTGGTGGGGCATAAAAAGTTACACCTGCCTTTTGTTTATCAATTTAAAACCTCGCTAGATTCTCCAATCTCAAGACTTCCAAAAATCACGAAAAGAATAAATCAAAATATTTATCGACATGTCGTGGCAACGGTTTCTTTACATGTACATATATAGTCCATGCATGTATAAACTCGAAGTAAGCAAGACTGAACGTATGTGTACAATTATTCCCTTTGGAAAAATAGAAGAAGAGCAATAGAATGGATAGAAACCTCTTATTGTTTAACTCATAGTATTTATCTTTTGTATTCTAATAAACCCTCGCCAAGCAAAATCTTCTTGAATAGCTAAATGTAGAAATCAAAGCTACACATCTGCTGTACAAGAACCTCGAAAATGAACTCAAATGTATTCTATACAGAAAAAAGCGTGCATAAACAGAACAGACAAATATATTCTATACAGAAAAAAAAAATACATAAACAGATCAGACTAATACGCCATCAGTATCATTACATGTCTATATTATATACAAAGTACCAGCTGGCCTGCAGTTTCACAGAAACAAAAACTGAAGGGTTATAGCAACAGTGACCCAGGGTATGTGCTATAGCCCTTCAACTTTATGCTTCATAGTGTAAATAAAAAATAAGTAAGCATATATCATCTATAATTAGAAATAATTTAGTATTAAGTATATATTGTATTTTAATGAACACACGTCAAGCAAAATGTTCTTGAATACTAATAGCTACAAATGTAAAAATGAAAGGTATCAGCCATACGACTAACGAGGGTCTTCAAGATTCAAACAAATGTATTCTACATAGAAAAAGTATACTTAAAAAGGAACAGACCCATACGGCATAGGTATTGTTACCCATATGTATTACATGTAAAGTAACAGTAGGTTTGGGATTTCACAAAAACTGAATGGTTAAATCAACAGTGACCCAGGGTATGTGGTATAACCATTCAGTTTTACGCTACATGTTGAAAATAAAAATTTAGCTTATATCAGCCTCTTGTAATATTTTTATAAATGACATAATGTCATCATGGCATGCAGAAAGCTTTCTAAGGATAATGTAAAAGCCATGAATAATAACATTGGTCATAGGATATGCTATTGATAGAAAGGTTTATATAGCTCATCATACAGAACTCTTTTGTTTTATAGCAGTTACTTGTATTATAGATAAGTATTACGTGGTCGCCAGTTATTGCATACTAAAACAAAGGTGACTTTTCAAGTATCAGGACACGAATCAGATCTCTTACCATGGGTTATAATGAGCCTAATTTAGACTATCGAATAGGAATATGCATTTTAATATTCTGTAGGAAATAGGTATCTTGCCGATTTAATAGACTTTTATTGTCTTTTCACCTTAAATTCTTTTCAAAACTTTACTCGTACCAAAATACGGAAGTGCAATGGCGATGATAGCAATTTCGGATCCGGTGAAAAATATGAACAGATTCCAGATGATGAGCTATAAAAAGGTTCATATATTATAAGAACAAAAAACGATACAAATCAATAGCTAAGCTATATTTGTAGTCCTAAATAACTATTTAAAAGGTTTTTTATTTGTATAATTGACAATTTCTATTTATTTATACAGTTATGTCCTATTACTAAGAATTTATTTACTCCGGGAAACCAAGCTTCTGATTAATGTTGTCAAAAATGCCAAATCTATATCGATCGCCCTCATTGTACGTTCCATAAGCATGTCCATTGAAGTGCCATGCACTTGAGATGTTGTCATGACGCTTAAGTCTATATAAGAGTTCTTGATTCTTTTGCGTGATGTCATCACCGATTTTTATGTCCGTTTCTCTTGTAGTTCCTTCCTTTTTTTCAGTACCGTAATCTTTGATTCCATCCTAAGAAATTTGACAATGATCGGCCTCGGTAAGCTCGGCTTACCAGGAATTCGGTGTACCGCTACTATGTCGGATGGGTCTAGATCAAGATCTACTTTTTTCTTCAACAAAGCTGGGAAGTCGGTAACTAATTTCTCTCCCCGTTTTTCCTCAAAATGATGGACTTTTATATTTTTCTCCCTGGAATACTGCTCGTTCCAGTTTGCCATTGTGACACTTTCTTTTGTCATACGGTCTAGTTTTTTTCATTTCGTCTTTCATTTGCCTTATGACTACCAAACTTTATGGCGGCATCAACTGCGTTGTATTTTTATATTGTGAGAAAATGATATCGGATATGAACTACGCTTTCGTGTTCTTCAAAAATCGTTTCTTTATTTATATTTGTGTATATGATTTCATTCCCAGTGCGAACATGAGCTGGTGTGTAATTTTAAAACCAGGCAATAATAAAGCATCTTTAAAAGGGGTTCTTCTATAAAAGTGTTTATGCATGACATATAGTTGTATTGTGTTGTCATGTTGGAACATTTTTCACGGATAATCTGGCCGAATTTACATCTCTATTGTCTACCGTATATGTATACACGAGAAACAAGCAACTATGCCAATATTTTTGAAAGATTAAAAAATTGGACAACAAATATAACAATAGAAAAACATAGTAACCGACACCAACACAATAAAATGTTGATATTTCTACCCTATTCGGGCCTTTATCAAAATCAATAAAAGAAATATAAAAAAAAAATTGTAAAAACTATACACAATCACACATTTCATGCTGATGGGTTAGTTCACCATGTTTTTCTATTGTTCATATACATATACTAGTACTCTTAGATAGGTGTCTAAAAATTAAATCAAACAGTATTCTTGATAACCTAAGAAGATCTACAGAGTTTTTGTTTTGTTTTTTTTTTTTTTTTTTTTTTTTTTTGTAGCTGAACGTAAAAAGAACAGTACAACCCCATCCCACCTTGAAATCGTAACCATTTATCAACGACTCAAACGGCATATCCAAAATCAATCATAGGACACTGCACGAAGTCCTAAAGTAGCGCGACCAGGTACTTCGACAGGGTAAGCATCTTCTGCTAAGCTAGTTTTACCCGTCAGGAGATTTCCTGACACGTCCTGGAAATGTCAGATCTGGAAATAGTAAAATTCTGGGGTGTGGGTTTTCTCTCTATGACAAAAAGATGTATTAGAGACATAGGCACTTTGAAACGTCCCACCACCTCATGGTGACGGTGTTAAATGTACGTAGGTACGACTGTAATCAGGTTGTCCTAAATCCCTATTTAAGGAAATTTCATGTCAACAGTTCACCACTTTTTTCACCACTGTTTCAAAATGTCGCTGTAGCATGGCTCTAGGGTATCGCATTTATAAAACAGACATGGCACATGCAAGGAGCACCTGGTATATTACCACTCAAGAAAGGGAAATTCACTACAGAAACATTAAAGTTGTGTCTTTTAACATAGATCTTGGATTGTAGGAATCCATTTTTATCAATGTTAAGTTAATTATCTAGGTATCAAACTGAGCGTGTTGTGTAGTGTCCTTAATTTGAGTTCACTTATATAGATCAATGTAAGCAATCGCCAAATTTATAATTGCTTAACGAGAGAACGTAGTTTTATATCTGAATATAAAATTTAAAAAATATGTATTACATATTCATTTTTCTCAGAAGAAGGGAAACATTCTTCATTTGCGCAATACATGCGCCTTCGTAACAGCACAATATGTATAGAGTATGCACTGTCTTGATATGTCATACTCCTCCTGTTAGCTATGTATTACCCCAAGTTTTTTGCCATTCAGGTTTTTATTACAGCACTGCTCAAACTGAGGCGTCTTGCGCGAGCTTAGATATTTATACGTCAGTGGTTACACGACATGGTCACATGGTATGGTTCATGGTCTACCTTTATTGACCATGAAGGCATTAAATGTAATGCGAAAATTGGGTACTGGGAGATAATATATGATTCCTCTATGCTTCAATATATCTCAAAGAATTCCAATAACATTGCATTTTTGCAAAATTTGTGTGAATTGAGAATTTTGCGGTTTTTTTTATAATATCTTTAGAGTGCTTTATATCTTGCATTTAGAACACAAAGTTTAACTTTGTTCTAATTTACAAATTTAAAGAAATCAACGTGGAATAGTGTCTAATGCAAATCCTTGGGAAGTACTTTATGGATTTCAGAAAATCAAAACCGAAAACCAAACGTTAACTAATGTATTTTACCATGATTCAGAATGAATTCTCACAAGACATTGAATTTTTTGGTGCGCCATATGCTTATAAATATAAAAACAAACATTTTATCTATCAAAAAATTGCACAATAATAAATTTATTTTTGTATTTTTCAGCTTAGATGGACGTGAGAATTATCACAAAGCTGATAATAATAGCTTCTGTTATAATGACTTTTTTCTTATTCATGTTAGTGGAAAACAGATTTGTTTTTTACATAAAAAAAACAGGTAGTTTATCGAATTGTTCTATTCGAAATCATGAACTAACAGATCATACTTGGAAAACACGCTACTGTAATAATAATTTCTGTACTATTCGTCACCGCATATTACCGCTTCCTGAAATGTGGACAAATGATCCCTGTACTGTAAATGCAAATCAGTGGGACTTCATAGGAAACGACCGTATTTGGGGTGTTGTATTCGTTGATCACCGACCTGGTGAACGCAGGGTTATTGACATACGTCGTTTATATAACAACTCTCAATTAATTGTTACTCATGATACTCAACAGAAATCGTACGGATGGAGCACTTTACCTTCTTGGGAATATTTCGAAGATTCACACAATCATATCTCCTCACGCCTTTATAAAGGTGGTGCTCCTGGTTCAAATGCTGCATATCAATCAGCAGTTACGCTGTTCAAATTATTTAAAGATAGAGATTTCAATAAAGCTAGCTCGATGAAACTGCATACAATGTCTAAACTTATACAAAAGTATAATCCACTCAGCAGTAATTTCGGAACACATTTACCTCTTCTTCTATCTGCAGTATTATCGACAACAATGGATGTTCTCGAGATGGGAACAGGAAACTACAGTACAAAGCCTCTTCATGATGTACTCGAACGCGATACACGATTTTTGCTGTCAACTGATACAGATACAAACTGGATTTCGAAATTTTCAAATTTATCAAGCCATTTCCACCAATTTATTATTGTACCCGTCTACAGCGATGGCGTTGGCTGTTTTAGTTCTCGAAACTTGGGACAAAGCTCGCACAATTTGGGATTTGCCTTAGAAACATACGCAAATATATGGATATCTCTAGGAATATGCATGGAAAAAAATGTCAACTATATGGGAAAATTTAGAAAGGCATTTAAATATGATATAGCAGTATTGTGGGCCAATAGATTATGGCAACAGATAACAAGAGCAAGAGTTATCGTGACAATTATTTCATCCCATATTAATATAACTGGATACACCATTGTAAAACAGCTCTTTAACGATAAGGCGATAATTCGGCATATATCTCCTGTTGAAGGTATTCATTGCCACACAGCTGCACAAATAGCAAGGATGTTCGCTTTCGAAAACAATATGATTAACCCAGAAGATATTATTATAACAGCAGATGCAGATGCATTTCCTTTAAAAGTAAAAGTGTTAGATCCTTTATTATTACCCAGGAAAGCATGGCTATGGCAGCACCTCTATTCTGAACAAACGGGTTTTACGTTTCCAATGAGTTTAGTTGCAATGCGCAGTGAACTATGGCGAACCCTAATGTACGAAAATAGAACTACTAGTTTTGAATCCACAGTTCAGAGATGGAAAACAATGAAATCAGAATTTGACTGGGGTATTGACCAGCGCATTTTGACACATGCATTGCTAAAAAGAAAGATTTGTTCTGTAAATCATAGACAAGTTTGGAAATCCGTTTATTTAGATCCATCACCCTTTAATGACACTCTAATATGTTTCCACGGTAAACATATCCATAGTCACGGCCATGAGAAGAATTGGATACATTTCGATAAAGAAACTTCTGCAGAGCAACTTGAAAAAGTTGCAAAAGAAATTATTGGCCAAACATTTCGTCCTAAAGACAGTTAATATTAATTACAACTTAGTTTCAGATATGTCGTTAAGTGTGCAACCTAACTGAACCTTCTGTATTCGCTTTAATTCTTTGGATATTTTATTTTTAAGAACGTAATATCCTGTGTTTTTATATAAAATATAAAACTTTTAGAGTAATATGTAATTGACACATTAAAAACGAGAATGGATACAACCCTCCTATAAACAAAAGCATATACAAGTCTGCTTGCCAAACTGTGTATCCAAAATACTGTAAAATATTTAAAGTTCATAGAAATGTATAAAAGATACAAAACTATATAAAAACGGAGGATTCTCTCTCTCTCTCTCTCTCTCTCTCTCTCTCTCTGTGTGTGTGTGTGTGTGTGTGTGTGAATATAGAAACAAATTTTGTTCTGCAACATTTGATATCTTGTAGATGATCGATTAGCTTTGAATCCCATTAACTAAACGATGATACGGTAAATAAATTAAAGTTGATATAACTGAAATATTAAGTGTGACAATAACTACAGGGAGATGTTGAATGTATTGTGAACCCTATTTTTGTGTAATTTATGTTTCTGATTCTAATGCAAAATGGAAACTTGTAAAAGTTACATTGTTTCATATCAAACGCTGCTCTACGAGTTTCTGTAGAGAGCAAAGACAGTTTTGTTTTTAATCAATTGAAGGAATACTTTTCTCCCAGGACAATGACATTGTTTGCTGCCTTGTCAGCTGATACAAAGGTAAACAACGTATTAACATTGTTTTGTTTTATTTTCTATTCTAATAGCAGAAAGAGTTGATAGTTATGCAAAAGTCAACAATTTTTGTGCATTTATTTAAAAATAAAGCCAATGCGTTCTGTGTGCATTAGTATTTAATAACCTTTTCTTTGAAGCTTCCAATTTCTCCATCTCTGTATTCCTCATCATATTGTATTAAGAAATACATGGAGTCTGTTACAAGATTTTTCCTTTTTTAAAAGGGTGTAGAGTTGTTTCTTTGTTATTCTCAACGCGTATCCTGCTTGTAATTTCTTTACTTGATTTGAGGTGAGTTGATCTACATATGGTGGTAAGAGTAACAATGGGATTTTGTTTTTCGGTATGTCTTTTTTTCCAAAAAAAATCAGCATATGTTGAAATCTGTTTTCATCTGAAATAAGGTCATATAATAAGAACACTCCATTTTCACAACAATTTTCATTATAACCCATTTTATTATTAACTGGAATATGTGAATTGAACCATAGTGGTTGGCTTAAAACGTCTCCATTATCTGATATTTCTTTTTCCTCTTATTATAGGGAGAAGTTTGAAAAGATCTATCTCCAGAAAGGACTTACTTTCCTAGCCAGTATCTTCAAACCCTTCCTATACTGTCCCCATTCCATTTCTGAATAGAATGCAATGGTAATGTTTTCCAAGGTGAATGATTTAGGAGATCTAATAGTTTGTGGAGCCATGTTAATTTTAGTGCATAACAAAAGGATTTGATATTTGGCATTTTCAAACCTCCATCCCCATATTCATTTACCATAACCATAGGTTTTATCTTGTCTGGTTTCTCATTCCACAAGGAATTATAAAAGATGTCTTGAACATCTTTGAAAACTTTATCAGGGGGATTAGGAAGTACCGTTACACTTTGTACCAAGATAGGCAAGGCTAGTGTTTTTATAACAGTAATCTTGCCTATATAAGTAAGGTGACGGTATGACCAAGTATTTAATACTAGTTTTATATAATCAATCTTTTTGATAAAATTAACTAATATAATGTCTTTTTCTAATAAGTCAAACTTGATACCTGACAGTTTAAATTTTCCAGAAAAAATCCATTACAAGTGTTTTTTCTGGAAGAAGTTTTTCAATACTGCCCTTTCTGGAGCCAATCCATATGGTCTCAGTCTTGTCAATATTAACTCTAAGTCCAGCATATTGTGAAAATTTATCAAATATATCTAAGGATTTGCCAGGGATACCGGACTATCATCTAAAATCAGGGAAGAATCATCGGCATACTGATTCAAGAAAACTTCTGAGATAAGGATTACGCAGAGAAGCAGTCAAAGAAATGTTTGCACCAGTGACTGAGGCGATTCAGGAACTACCGAAAGAAAAAAGCAACCGGACTCGTTACTCGCATTTAGATTTGCTCCTATAGCCCCATCAACTGAATTTTCATACAAAGGCCCACAGATAGTTTCCTTCCTCTGACATCGACGCGAATGATTTATCTAAATCAGAGGGACCAAAAGAAGAGGAGGAGCACCCAAAGATTGTTGAACTTGACCCAACCGCTATTGACTTAGACATTATCAATGATACAAGCACTTTTAAATTTTTACCGTATCAAAATTTATAAAATTGTAGGACAATAAGGAGTATCTCCCTCATGCATAGCTCTGTCCTTAGCTGGTTTTTTGGCTTTAAGATTTTGGTCATTTTGGCATTTATTTCTGCTCTACAACCTTTTGGATGTTGTTTTGGTTTTCCATATTTTTAGGCCTCGAGCACAACTGATGGGACATTGTTTGTGAAATGCCTATATTTTGCACTAAATTTGGTATCATAGATTATAATTTCTAAAATACAGCTTCAAGATTCTCCTTTATCTGACAAAATTAAACAAAGTAGGGGGCATAATATACTGGCAGAAAAGATGTAAAAACGAACAACGAATTCAGTTACAATAAGTAGGATTGATGAAATCATGAAGGAAAATAGGGTAAATCGCAAGAGCCTAAAGAAATCAGGAACATGCACCGTATAAAGTGAAAAGAAAGACGACAAGTTTGGGGAACTGGTTCTGGACTTAAACCAACTTCATAAACATAATAAATTAATAGCTAGGGGGGGGATCAAATAAAAAGAAATAAAAAGATAGATGACGATTTTATATATCTAATTGAGTTACTTTAGCGTTTTTTTCAGGGAACTAGTTGAAGTAAGTAATATTCCGCTTAACAAAAAAAAAATAAGGCAAATATCAACAACTCTGTTCTTGTGGTCCGGATGGTCTGTTAAAGTCGTTTAGAAATTATAGTTGGGAGCATTGATTTAGGTAATACCTCTCTCGATTTGCTTAGTGAAGGGATTCTAATTTTAGACCAATTATTGCTTAGGAACAAAATCTCGAAATCACAACATGAAAAAATTCTTAAAAATACCTTTTCTGAGCTCTAATAATTATGTGTGAAAAATCGATACTGAATGTGCAATACTAAGTCATGTCAAAGAAGTGTTTACATTCGGAATGTATTTCTATAAAACTGGGATTTAAGCTATTTCTTTAATTCAAACATGTGTGGAAGAAAAAAAAACAACAACTGGAAGCGAGGAATTCATGTGAAAAACAAGGAAGTTAGATGATACGCTAAAATTATTTCACAATCGTGATATTTACCTGCCTTACACATTATCTCGTGATTGACAAGGAGACAACATTCAACGTAAAGGATACATTAATCTATTTGGAACATTAAAACTACTTTATAAATGTCGGACGTGTATACAGAAGTTAGTTAAACAAGGAATTTGTTACCGGATACAAACGTATTTTGCTCAAACAAAAAATGAGGATTATTTACAGACTTAGAGTCACAACGGAATTCCATAGTACCCTATCACCCAAATAACAGCGTTATCAAGTTGTTACTAATTATACTATGTGACTGAATGTGTTTCAGAAAGTGACGTATTATTTTATATTTATCAACATAGTATAATTAGTAACAAATCGATATCGCTGTTTTTTGGGGTGATCCAGTACTATGGAATTCCCTAATCTATTTCCTTCAATGTAAAATTAAATACAACATGTACTGTGTTCAGATTAATTATTTTTCCTTGCCCATCAGTAATATATATCCGAAAATGATTTATATATGACTTATTGACATAGCAAAATGCGACATCAACTGGTTTCTTTGCAAATGTATAACCACGGGTTCTATCAGATGTGACAAACACATATGTTGTGTTTGTATTGTTTCCACCGACCCTCGGATATTAAATTGCAATAAATATGTATGCTGTCAACCGAATTTGTTATATTCGGTAACTTATTTCCGTACCGCGTCTCCTTGACTATCTTTTTCTCAAACTCGATTAAATCAGCAATATTCCCTTCTAACAAATCAAGTTCTGCAATGTCTTAACTAATTAACACGTTAAAACTGGTCAGATAGAACTCGGGTTTAATTGGACTTGGCTCAACTTGCTCATTAAACTTAAAATACTCCCTAATATATCGATTCAAATCCTCATAACTATATGATCCACTATTAGCTTCAATTTATTTCTAGTTTCATTCTTCAGTTTATATCTGATTTCTTTATTTCTGTATTCGTCATTGACGTTATACCAACTATATGTCATGGAATTAATTCGAGACAAATCAAGGACTTATCTTTTATTCCGATCAAGCATATTTGGTTTATAACTAAATAAAAAATAAAATTTTTTGATCCATGTTTAAAACATGAAGATAGTTTATGACGAAAATTTTGGGGAATATATGTAGTTTGACCCGATAATAGACAGACAGGAAGCGGATGGTTTGATGTGTTTAGTAAGTTTGAAGTAAGATAACAATTCAGGCTGCAAAACAAGTTGCTAAAGAAGCCTTGAAGAAAAACAATAACTACAACTTTGGATAAAGGTTAAAAATTAGTTGGGGGAAAAGCGG
>JAOXYJ010401952.1:0-15284 GCA_028566555.1 Lithophaga nigra | reverse complement strand
TTAATTTCAACTGAGCATGCTCGCTGGGTCCCGCTGACAACAGCGGTCATAGGCCAAGATGTAGCACAGTAGTTAGAATACAGAATTCTAGTTTCAACTGAGCGTTTGCGGTCCTACTAACAAAGGCGGTCGAAGACTAGAGCAGTTTTAGACATTGTTAGAAGAAAATGTTTTAGGACAATCTCTGCTCTGTGTTAAATTAAAGACGTCGCCAGGACAGTTTGGACTAACATATCTCTGCTATAAAGTTAAAGTAAAGCAGTCGAAATCTCTGGTTTATTAGTTATCTTGGATGTTATGTTAGGACTGATCTTCACTGTAATTTTGCCTGCCATAATGTCTTCGATCGTCGTACGGTTGCTATCTTGGCATAGTTTTACCTACTTTGTGTTTTCTATCGTTGTAGTGTTACTGTCATCACATAATATTACCTACCACTCTCTTCTATTGTCATAGGGTTGCTATCTTGATATAGTTTCATCTACCATTATGTCTTTAATAGTCGTATTAATGCTTTCTTAACATAGTTTTCCCTACCACTATGTTGTTATCGTTGAAGTGTTGCTTTCATTACATAGTTTAACGTAACACTACGTCTTCGATCGTCGTAGTGTTCTTTATTAACATAATCTTACCTACCAATACCATCGTTGTAGTTTTTGCTTTCTTGACATAGTTATATCTACCACTATTTCTTCCATCATCGTAGATTTGCTTTCTTGTCATAGTGTTACAGTCTCCAGTACCATTACCACTGCACCATGTTTCGTACCAAACACCAACCTTTCTGACCGTACCGTCTTTTTTGTCTTTGTCAATATATAGGGCGTTAGTTGAATATCCTATGATTTGGAAAATTATAGCAACAATGCTGAGAATGACTTCAATTTTGTGTAAAACACTGGTACGAAAAGGGATTTGCAATTGTCTGTCATGGTTTGGCTGACGACATTCTTTCAGCAGACATATACATCCAGTTGCCAACAATAAAAGTGCCCCAAGTCCTAACAAGAAAAGGGACCAAGGAAAATAAACAGTTTTATATGGTGGATCGTTCAGTAAATATTGGGATCTTCCTTCACGTCCACAGAATTCCATTACAAAAACACCTGTAAAAATATTTTTACAAAGTTTTATTCTAACGCATTATTGTATTCAATAGTTAAAGTCTCAATCAAATACTAAGTAATAGTTTTGGAGAGATTCGCTCGATTTTGAAATGGTTGTGTGTAGTTCTTTATCTTTCTTTCTGTTTATTTTGGTTTGTTTCTTGGGTGTTTTACGCCTATTTTCTGGTGTAGAGCTTTCAAAATTTTATTTGTAACAATTGATAAAGCTTTGCAACTGTTTTAGTATCCCAAAAAGGGACCGAAGTGCAAAATCCTAACAAGAGAAGCTCAGGCGTTAACTAAAGTTAGATGATTTTAGATGTTGTAGACATGTAGTTATTTGGTACGAAGAGTCGCAAAGTAGTTAAAAACAAAACCGTATGACAAGGGTGATGAGTATGGCTTTCCGACTGTAAACAATTAAATTCTGATTAGCGAAATTTCCAGCTTAGCGGGCATATGGAGACTATTTTTTTTTACAATTGATCAACCACGGTACGGCTTGTATCTATTTTAAAGACTTTCTAGAAATTGTTAAGTCAAAACTATGTCAAACCTAAATTAATGTCATAATTGCGGAAATTCTATGGCCACTATCAAGAGTTCGTTAATCATTATGGTAGTTCGAGCACTACTGTAGTTAACTATTAGCTGAATACGCGGGAAAACATGTTATTTAAAACTCCATAGTAACGGTTTCACTGAACATTCAGATCAAAAGACTTATTTCCTTTTACGAAGGTTACATTCGGCAAAAATAGGTAAATATTAGGTATTCAGGTGTTAAAGGAGCCAATTGTTTACCATCGCCATTCAGTGATACTGACCTTTGACTCATTTGCCTCCAATGCTCATGTCTTACAAGTTTAATTGTTAAGTTATAACTAAAAGAGGTGAAAGCTTTTGTGATTCGTCGTTTCTAATCTAGTATTCGCCTGTAATGGCGTGTTCAAAGCTACATTAGTTTGCCTTCTGTATCTACTTTGATATTCTGTTTTATTTGCAGTACATTTGCGTGCTCAGATAGATGTTCAGTGTTAGCCTGTTTCTACAGACCTGATATGATGGAACAAACTATGACACCTATTCTCATTCGACTGTCGACCATACAACGGAAAAGTGTTAGAAGATAGAGAATAAGTGTGATCATAGCACAGCACAAGGCTAATGTCACTGTAACTTGACGTTCAGCTAGTCCTGAAAAGAAAAACCGATAATGGATATATATATACATATAGTAGTTAGGGTGCATTTATACTTTTCGCAACCGGTTTGAACAGTGTTGCACTATGTTCGCTCGACAACGGATTTCGGACAAAAGCTACAATTTTATATTGCATCTATTGACGAATAAATGTGCACTTATAGCTATAAAATTTGTGAAAAACGTTATTTTTATTACCTAACATGTTACGATAAAAACGTCATATAAGCAGCCGTACTTTTAAAGGTAACTCTAAATGATAATTGATAGCTTAAGAGATCAAAGAGAATTCATGTACAAGCTGATTCCTGTTTTCAGTAAACATGGATTTAGTTCCAACCTGAGGTTCTTCGTATAATATTGTACTTAAACACTTTGTTGAGGGGAGCTAAATCACTCATTTGTTGCTGATCTTAAACCCTTGGTTATACATGTGTAACATTTAACACAGAAAATAATCTATAAAAAGCTTGGTACTTTAAACTTTGTATACCTGTCCATGGACCTAACAGTGCCGATACTGTAATTTTTTGAAGGGCGCCTTCAGTAATGTGCATTAGCAATTGTCATTATTCCTTTTTAAAAATCAGAGTGTTATGAAGATTTCAGTTTTTAACTAAATGTCACTGTTTATGAAGTTATAACCACAGTTGGGAAAATCGTCCTCACGGTCAACCAAATGTAGGGCAGCGCGTTTAATAAATGGTTTACACGGCTTAATAAATTGTAGTCACGGTTTATCAAACCATTCGGTTTATTTATGAGTTCCCGTGGTTTAAACAAAGGCTCATCTGAGCCAGTATCGCTTTCCTGGACCATCTAGTTAAGTGGATAATCATTGCCTATATTTTTGATTGAGGACTGCCTAAGGATTATCGGTGTAACCTTTGGTTCAGACTGGCTACGCATTTTTATAGAATAAAAATTTTAAATTATTTTTTGGTTAATTTTCTATTTTAGGTAACAGCATCCATCTTGGTTAGGAGGTGGGCCATCAGATATAGTTTCAAGGCTCATCCATATCACACTTAATTCAAACTGGAATGTAGATTTCGTCTTTTTCAATGATAATTTGTAATATTGTCTGCTTATACTTACATTTTTAACCTTGGTCATGTTGATTTGATTAGGGAGTCTTTTGATACAGTTTTGAAAGAGGACCATCCAATGATCATCGCTGTTACCTTTAGGTCAAATTGATCAGGCAGTGTTAGAAAACAAAGTATTTAAATTAGTTTTGGTCATGTTTTCTATATTTAGTAAAAATAACAATCTGTATTGGGGAGTAGGGTTATCAGATTTACTTTTGAAAGAGGACCATTAAAAGATCATTAATGTCAATTTTTATTCAAATTTGCAAGAATTATTTTAAAAGAGATTTTTCAATAATTTTACGTCAATTTCTTTCCAATAGTAAGAGCGGTTAAATAAGTTTGGGCCGGAGTCATTACATACTGTTTTGAAAGTAGATCATCCAAGTATCATCACTGTCACATTTTGTCTATTTTCGTTGAGCAGTATTAGAGATTTTTAAATATTTTTTTTTCATATTTCAACTGCTTTTGTTCTACCAGTACAGATGAATTTAAAAAGAAACCGCGGTTTTCTGATAAAAATTGAAGAATTGTATTTTTTGCATTTCTGTATTTGCTACCACTGGTTCGATATCACTTCTTGTCGATTTTAATTCCCCGAGGGTATCACCAGTCCAGTAGTTATTACTTCAGTGCTGACAGTTCGCAGGTATCCTTAGAGGAATTTTTATTCCTTTTTTTTTACTTTTTGGTGCATTTTTGTTGTCAGTAGTATAAGTTTTTCTACATGTTCTTCCCAATGTTTGGTTCTAACAGTACTGATGAAGTTAAAAACAGAATGCGGTCTGCTAGTTAAAATTTAAGAACAGTAATTTTGTTGTGCATTTTTGTATTTAGTAACAGCGGTTCTTAGAATCTTGGTTAGGAGACTAGATTTGCATCAAAATGCCCCAAGGTTTTATAGGAGAAGATTGAAATGTGAAAAGCTAAAAATGATGTGGTAGTTATAAAGATCTTTACAATTTTCCCCGATAGACATATGTTTAACTATATCTTTGAAGTCAGACTGACTTTTCGGCTCTATTGTTGAAAGAGAACCGTCTAGTGACTATACACACTACGTTTGGTGCCATTTGAAATAGCGGTTCTTAAGATCTTTGAATTTTTTTTTAACAGAGCAAGAATTAAACTGTTTCCTACGGTGGTGGCCATATTAGATAATAAACCGATTTGCGGAATGAAATTTTGAAAGAGGGCCATCACTGACAATATACACCAGTTTTGGTTCAGTTTGGCGCAGTAGTATTGAAGATCTTTAACATTTTTTTCCATTGGATTCTATGTAAAACTTTTTCCTTCAGTTGAACCCATCTTTGGTGGACTTTTCAGATACAGATACAATCTTGAAAGAGGACCATCCAGTGGTTCCATTTGGCACTTTAGTTCTGAAGATCTTTAAAACTTTACCATGAGGACCCATGTTAAACTGTGACTGGTGCTCACCTTCAAAGTTGGAATGACGTTGGGATATAATATTGAACGAGGTCCATCCCAGGACTATATAAATACCAAGTTTGCTTCTATTTTGCTCATTAGTTCTGCCGAACATCTGTATCCCCATATGATTCTAGTTAAACTGTGTTCCGAAATGTTCGCCATTCTGAATGTAGGGCTGACTTGTCAGATACAAATGAACATCTAAATACTATAAGTAGCAATACTGGTTCCACTTGGCTCTGATGTTCTGAAGAAGATCCATATGTTGTACTATGTACTGCAGTGGTATAATCGATGTCGGATCGACTTGTCGGATACACTTTTGAAAGAGGATCATCACAGGACTATATCTGGATCCATTTGGCTCGGTAGTTTTAAACAAGAAGATCTTGAAATTTTACCAATTTCTGCTAATCAGATTCCATTGTCGCCATCTTGGACGGAGGTTATAGCTACCTGATACTATTGTTAAAGGGAACCTCCCAAAGACCCTTTCTACAAAGTTTTTTTTCTACTTGGCTCAGCGGTTCTGAAGAAGGAGAACTTCAAGATTTTCCCGTATGGTCCTATGGTAAACTATGCTCCAAGGTGAGGAATCTTGAATCTTGAAAGAGGATCGTCTATGAACTATATGTACTAATATTTGAAGCATTTGGCTCGGTGGTTCCAAGGACATAAATCTTTACAATTTTACCATTTTCAACCAATCAGACGATATGACGGCCTTCTTGGGTGAAGGTTCAGACTGTTGGATCCAATTCTGAAAGGACACCTTCCAAGGATCATCTCTGCAATGCAAAGTTTGTTTCTAATTGGAAGGGTGATTTCGGAGATAATTATAGAAATTTGAAAAAAAAAAATTAAAGTCGAGGTACGACCAGGGACGACAGTGGATGGCAATAGCTCACATGGTACTTCGGACCAGGTGAGCTAATAAACTGCACTCATTTTATTACATCATTCAACAATTACAGTGTTGTCACGTTTCATGAAATCGTTCCCAAGGTTGATTAAACTGAACACAGTTTAATAATTAGCTCAGCAAGCGATAGCGTAGCTATCGCGAGCGAACTGAGCTATACGGTATCATGTGTATGTGAAATAAAAAGGAATCGAATACAATCAACTACATTCTATGCGTTTGCCAAACCATCATACAACAGGAAAAACTGAAAGAGTTTGTACGTACTGATAAAATATGGAACGGCAACTTTTTGTTTTATGCACATGTGATTACAGTACTGTAAATAATTTGAAACAGGCATTGCCCGAAAAAAGCGAGCGAAGATAATTAAAAGTCGACATTAGATTTGTCCGTATCCGGTTCTCCGGGAGTTGGGGAAAAGTCAAATAAGGTAATAAGTGTCCGACCTTTTATTTCAAAACTTAATGAGGCCATGTGCTTGATTTTATTTTAATTTAATTTAAAATCCTTCTTCAGTTAGGAAAGATTAGATGGTATTGATTGATTTCTCAGGATTTGCTTAAGACATTTGCATGTTCCTGTGCGTTCCAAGATTTCCCACAATGCGATGGCCAAAATATCGGATAGGAAGTGAACAACTGATAGTGTCCGCCAAAGTTTTTATCCTAAATCATTAGATAAATTTATTTCATTTTGTTATTAGTTTCATTTTTTATTTCATTTTTATTCTTTATTATGCGTGATACAATTAAGAGCGAATTTCGCTCGCATGTAATGTGTTAAGAACGATAGCTACTTAAATTATTTCAGCCATGCTTTCTTTCATTTTGGCATAAACGTAATGATATTGTTGAAAATGTATTGAACATATTAAATGTGGTACTCAATATGCGATGTCAAGTAATTTTTCAATAAGTTACAAATACTGACAATACTTATTACCAAACGAAAGCTTAGACTTTCTAAAATTGTGAAAATAGATAATCAGTCTGGTAAAAATTGCAACAGCACAATTTGCGTGTTTTCTCTAAACGAAAGAAGCATGTTTGACAAAACGTACCGTCAATGGATTCGTCTTCTTCCGTTCTTGCCCTAGTGGTACAATCTCCTTTTCTGTCACAAACTGTAATATACCACAGGCCAACTTTTACACCATCCGTGACGTAAAGACCATTACCACAATATCCAATCATATGGAACAACACAGCCAAACTGCTCATTAGAAGTTCTGTAACCGTAATAACGATTGGCCATTTTGTGTGGTGAGGTGACGACATTCTTGCATGTAACCAAGTGTATTCTCTTTGTATAAAAGAAAAGAAATTTAGCAGATTTATATTGTATCATAACTTCATATTGGATCGCCTTATTATACAGTATTCCATTTGTTAAATACATTTATTGGCTATAGACTCAGAGAAACAAAAGAAATAAAATCACACATTCATTTTATTCTTGTTATTTTGTCGTTTATGTTGTGCTAGAATTAATACATATCTACACAGAAATTATCACAAATACAATTCAATAAAGACAAATTTTCCGTCCCTAGATTATAATACGAATTTGTGAATTTTTTAGTCCTCTAACAGCCAGATACAACTAAACATTTAGCCGAATTTGTTGTTATTCCAGCTGAAGGCATGAAATAATATTTGTGTGTAAGATATATTTTTTATGATTGTTTCATCAAAATAGTTCATCAGCAATTCCTACCTATACTCCAACCACGCTGTCTAAGAGAAAATTGGAAAATCACAAATCCGTTTTCTTGGCATTGTAACAAAGGACGGAGACACCGATCTTGCTACCGAGTATCGGATACCTAAAATACACAATGTCCATACAAACAACGTTTATTGTAGGTTCCTCCAGATGTTTCATAAAACCTCTCTATGATCCTCACTACTAATTTCACTTCTGTAAAAGAAGGTCTCCACAGGTACTGTGAAAGAACCTATTCAACCTATGGTGTTAACCACACGTGGATTCTCAAAAACTTAAAAGAATTGTTGAAATGTTTGGAATTCTGTACAAATACCAAAACCCATAATTTTTCTACTTTCAACACAACAATTCGTCATTAAAAATTGTAGAAATGTTTCAAATTATTGATAACTCAATATTTTTAAATAAAAATGGAACTTTAAGATATAAATATCTGGTGATGGATAGAGAAAATTAATATTTCGTCAAACACTAAACTGATTCCAACAAAATATATACCAAAAATGAGATTCTACGCTCGACTTTCTGATTGATAACACATTTGTTGAATTCTGTAGACGAAGTTTTCAACAGACGATCGGCATCCCTATGGGAACAAACTGTACCCCTATGCCCTCTACTTGCAGACCTTTTTCTATATTCATATGAAGCAGAATTTATCGTAGAATTTTTTGAAAGATAAGAAAAACAAAAGTGTTGCAAAGGCCTTTAATTTCACATTCAGATAGATAAACGAAGTTCTCTCGCTAAATAATGGCACATTTGGCGATTACTAACATCGGATTTATCGAAGTTAATTCGAAATTTAAGGACACAACAGAAACAACGCAGTCTGCTTTATATCCAGATCTTTATTTAACATTGACAAAATGGAACTTCTATAATCCAAGATTTATAACTGAGACGACTTTAACTTTCCTTTAGTACATGTCCCTTTCTTGAGCAGCAATATACCAGCTCCCTCTGCTTATGGCGTGTTTGCATCACACATTATACAATACGCTACAGCCTGTTCATACTATGTTGACTTTTTTGAACAGGAGTAAAGTGTTGACAGGAAAGTTGCTAATGCAGGGATTTGAGACAACAAGATTGAAGTCGTGCCTCCTTAAATTTTCCGGCCGTCAATATAAGTTGATGGACCACTACAAAGTGTCTATGTCCAAGCTAAGGAGATATTTTTTCGTCAAAGAAAGATTGAATCCTACATTCCAGAACTTGATTCTTCCTGGATGTGACACGAAATTGCACGATGGATGCTGCTAGCATAAGAAGGAGATGCGTACCCTGTTGATACACTTTGTCTCGCTCTTTTTGGAGTTCGTACGATTTCCCATTGTTTGATTTCGGATTTGTGGGTCAATGAGTATTGATCTCCGGATGGTATCTACTGTTTTAGTATGTCATTTCCATAATATAGCTTAAACTGTATTATTACGGAGGATAGATACTAGAAATAGTTTCCATCAGCATGTGACTATTAGACAGGTTATTTAAGTAACTTTCAAATGCAAATTTGCATGCGTGTGTGAAAAAAATATTTAGTAAACAATGTCAAGTGATACTGTTACAATAAAACAAAGGAATATTCCATGTAAAAAATAATGTTTTATTAATGAAAATTATAATTAGGCCTATGGAGAATTTTTTAAAGATGAAATTGTTCACAATACAAGCATATGTTCATCTACTTTTTATGTAGATTAAAAATACATAATAAAATTAATTACTGGTTATATATGATTTTACTATACTTTTATATCAAATAAACGTACAACAGTCTTTACTGCACTATTTCGGCATAGTGGTACATTAGTGGAATTCTTGTAATGGCTTTAATATTAAAATAATATCAATAGGAGAAAATGCGTAAACATAGATTTGGTCATTATTTATCACATAAGCATAAAAAGTATAAAAATAAAGATTCCTTTATACTGTTGCATTGGCAACATCAAAATAGTCTTGGTCATGACATATTATATCTACTCTTACTGGTAAATATTTCGGCATAATTCGTGTTATGAATAAGTATCCTGCAAAATAATGCAACAAAAATGCAGATATAAACAGTAGACAACAGAACTGATTAATTCGAATTCATGTAATTGTTTCATAACGATCATGTCAGTCATGGTATCATGATAGTAAACATACATATCTGCTAAACAAAGCCGTGAGCACAATAGATACGATAATAAATCCAAGACCTGTTTACATGTTACATAAATGTCGTCATCTTTGTGCTGCCTGCTGGACAAAGTTTAACCTGGACGTTTAAACAAATTACATAAATGTCATTATCTTTGTACTGTCGACTGAACAGATTTTATCCAGGACCGGTTTACAAGTTACATTATTGCCACCATCTTAGTACTGCCTGCTAGACAGAGTTTATCCAAGACCTATTCACAAGTAGATCTTAGTCATCTCTAGTGAGTAGAGTGTACCCGGTGCTATTTGACATGTCACATTAATGTCATTATCTCTTTGCTGGACAGAAGTTAGCTAGAACCTTTTTACAAGTAATGATATTACATTAATGTGATCATTTATGTCACCATCTTAATACTGCCTGCTAGGTGGATTTTTTCCTAGACCTCTTCACATATTGCATTGATGTCACCATCTGAGTACCGCATTCTATATAGTCTCTCCTGGACGTTTTTACAAGTAACATTAATGGCCTGCTAGGTAGATTTTATCCAGGATATTAATTACATTAATGTCACTATCTGAGTACAGCCCGCTAAACAGAGTCTCTCCTGGACCTTTTTACACACCACATTAACGTCACCATCCGAATACCAACCGCTAGACAGAGTCTCTCCTGGACCTTTTTACAAGTCTCATTATCATAGTACTGCATGCTGAGCAGATTTTTATCCTGGACCTTTTTACAAATTACATTAATGTCACCATCTTAGTACTGCCCGCTAGACAGACTCCCTCCTGGATCTTTTTACACGTTAATTTAATGACATTATTTTGGTACTATTTAATGGGAACAATCTATCCAGGATCTTCTTATCGTCATGTCAGCGCTATGGTCTAAGATACTGGGCATGATGTATCATGAATTTCTTTCAAGTTCATTCATGGAGCCCCTTAGTACTGCCTTCTTGTGTATTTTTTGCCGAGTGGTCTGGGTAGTAAGTCACATGTGCTAATTGATCACAAGCATGTCGACACTGGGTTCTGATGTCGATCCTTAATTAATAAGGAATGCAAGTTTTCCTGCATAAAATCCAGACTCCGGTTTACTCTCACACAAAATTTGATCGCCACGATATAGCTGTGAAATTGCTGAAAGTGTCAAACAGATAAACAGCCTTCTGGGCAGGGTATATTATGGACTATCTTTCCTGTTAGACCCATGGAAGAACCTACTTACTGTCTTTTGTGCAGAGTTATCCTCAAACGTCTTAAAAGTTATATACTTATACCTTGTAGTACCTGCTGAATAGAGTTATCTATAGATCTCGTACATGAGTGTTGTTGATTGATTGTTGTTTGTTTAACGTCCAGCGGCAAACGTTTCATGCATATTCAGGACGAGAACAAGTTCACAATATATCAATTCGTAAGATCTGAAAAGTGGGTCGACCGGGAGAAGGGCGGGTAATTTTGATTGCCACTGGAAAAGTGGGATAGGATGGGTAGGTCGGAAAATTTAGCCTTGTAACCGGTCACCTACGGACCACTCGTAATGAGCTTTATACAAGGGTTCTTTAGTGTGTAGATAGCATGGCATTCTCCCAATACAGGACCTCTGATTTTACGTCCCCATCCGACTGACGAGTTGTGCATTTTTACATCCCGCACAACCAAAGGACGCTCCATTGAAGAGGGATTGTACCCCACGGCAGGAGAAACCGGGTCCTATATCTATACTCCGGGGTTCCCTCGGGGGTTCTACAGCTAGACAAAGAAAAGATATTTGTTTAAGACTTGAACTTGACGTTGAATATGAGAAAAAAGAAAAAAAAGTAGGTACCAATCAGAGATCAAAATTGATGGATCCTTGAATCAAATGGCAAATTCGGGTTCAAACGGAGTGAAACTACAGAACCCCCCCCCCCAAAGGAGTGAGACCAGGTGCGTCGACTGGGTCAGTATCTCTTGCTATGCCAATATCACCCGTCGTTTAATAGTTAATGGTGATTTCGTGTTATTGATGACCTTGTGTTGACCTCAGGGTGAACAGCAGCCGAAAACTTTTAGTTTTTCTGATCTCTTATTATATAGAAACTTTACTCATTTACATTTAAATCCGTAACTTCTTTATAATTACAACATAAGCATCATGAGTTTCAAATTGAAATCAGTACCTCGCTTAAATGTGTATTCTTTAGATTCTCCTACAGTCTGAGTCCGTTCTGATTTTTAAACGTATTTTCAGATTAACAATTAGGACTAACATACGAATTTGTCTATGGCGCTGTTAATCTATCTGTGTTCGGTAATAATTTCAACTGTGTTAAGTGATGGCACGGTAACAGTTCAGACAAGGTTGGGCTATATAACAGGCATTACATCCTTATTCAGTTTCAACAATATCACAATGGATTACATGGAGTTTAGAAAAATACCATATGCAAAACCACCAACTGGTGATCTTCGATTCCGCAAACCTGTTCCTTTCGGACCGTGGAATGGTACACTTGATGCTACACAGTTCGGACCATCATGTGTACAGCCACCAGAAGATGGCTTTAAAGAACATGTACCTAATACAAATCAGTCAGAGGACTGCTTGCTTCTAAATATCTACGTACCTTCTGGTGCATCGAAAATAAATAAGAAGGCTGTAATTATTTGGATTCACGGTGGTGGATATTTATTAGGACAGGGAATGTTTTATGATGGATCACATCTTAGTGGCATTGGGGATGTCATTGTTGTAACAATCAACTATCGTCTTGGGGTTTTTGGATTTTTCAGTACGGCTACTGAAGTTGCACCTGGCAATTATGGATTATGGGACCAAAAAATGGCAATTCAGTGGGTCCATGATAATATTGACAGCTTTGGAGGTAACGCGCATTCCATAACCATTGCAGGTGAGTCGGCTGGTGGATTTAGTGTTGCTCTGCAAGCTCTAAATCCAGCAAACAAGGGATTATTTCATCGCGTAATAGCACAAAGTGGTGTTAGTAATTCGATTATGGCTATATCAGTTAGTCCTCGTTCGACTGCCAAGCAACTAGCACAAGGTTTAAATTGTAGTATCGGTCTAACAGAGAACACTATGAAATGCATGAGAACTAGAACATCGGAACAAATTCTGAATGCAGCTACTGCACTGTCAACTCAAATTCCTGGTTCAGTTGATATACATTTTATACTCAACTTTGCACCTGTAGTAGACGGTATCTTCCTGAAGGATTCACCCGAAAATATTCTTTATGACAATTCTTCTTCTGCGGCGTTTGCCTTCTATAAATCCTTAGATGTAATTATCGGAAACTGCGAATCAGAAGGAACAGTATTAGTGTTCAATGTGGAACCGATCAAAGCATATCTTTCATTCAATACAAAAGAAGGGATACCATCCAACTTTTTCTGCAAACACATTGCATTACCGTTAGTCGAAGACTATTATAACAATAACACTCAGCTTATATCAGATATTTGTCAGAAATATTCAAGTAAAGGTTCCCATTCTGAAGGAGGAATGAAAGCACTTGACTTTGGAGGAGATGTCTTTTTCTACTATGCCACTGTTCAAAGTTTGAATGTTCACGCTAATGGAAACCGAAAGACAAAGCACTTTCAGTACATGTTTAAACGGTTGCCTATATATTTTAAACAATATCAGGAAATATTTCCATGGTATAAAGGAGCAGGTCATGGAGCAGAATTAGAATTTCTATTCCCATACAGAACACTATTATCCAACTTAACCATAGATGACAAATCCGTTGGCATCATGTTGATGAAGTACTGGAGTAATTTCGCCAAAACAGGGTATATTTTATTTATTTAATTATTCTTGCAATTCCAAGACGAATACACAACAATTTGTTTAACATATATTTTGATATGCAAGCCAATATTCATGCTCTCAAAATTACCGCTTTATCACACGTAAGTCATACACTCTCTGGAAGTCTTAAATTTGAAAAGAAGAATGTTTTACTCGTAGCAGGCTATAGCGGCGACATGGAATGATTGAAATAATTGATACAAGAGGATGGAGTGATACGAGATTTTTAGCTCACCAGTTGTGTCGTCGTCCATCAGCATTGACTTTTCCTATTTCAGTCACCCTCTCTGAATTAATTGGACAGATAGGAAGTAAACATGAATATTCCTCTGATAGTTCATTGCAAAGATTTTGTTTTTCGTGTAGAGTTGAATTTCAACATCGCAGGCAATGCCAACTATATGAGCTGATTGACTTATATTTTCACATTTTTTTTACAGAAAAGATATGACCTATCATACTTTTATGGTGTACTCCTTGGATCGGCTTCTACTTACTTTAATTTTTGCACCATTCTAATAAGAAAAAACAGAAGATACTAATCAGAGTTCATAACCCATACAAGAATCAAACGGCAAATCCGAAATCAAACGAACGGAAATCGCACGAACTCCCGAAGAAACGAGATCAGGTGCATCGACAGGTAAGCATCTCCTGCTCTGCTAGCATTATCCGTTGTGTGATTTTATCTCAAGTCCAGTATTAGTCCGATCCGAGAATAGTCAAATTCTGACATGTAGGACTATCATGTATGTTCTATCTGTGATGAAAAGTTATTATCACTTAGCTAGGTCATAGACACTTTGAAGTGTTCCACCAGCGCATGGTGACGGCCGTAAAATTTACGGAGGCACGACTTTAACCCATTACGCAACTTCCTGTCACCAGTCTACCCCTGTTCATAAATCACTGTAGCATGAACAGGTTCTAGCATGTTGTATAATTTGTGACACAGACACGCCATATACAGGGGTAGCTGGTACATTGCTGCTAAGAAAGAAAAAATCAAGTCGTCTCTTTTATCATAGATCTTGGATCGTAGTTATCCATTTTTGTCAATGTTAAAGTAAAGCTCCAAGATAGCTTCCCCTTCCAAAGATTTTCAGTATGGACCTATCAGTCAAAAAATTAAAGATTTTCTTCTCAGAAATAATTGAGATAATTAAATTGAAACTATTTGCAGTCCTCTAAAAAACTGGTGCCTTGGTGTTGCTCCGAAATAAAGATGACTGTCACCAGAGAACATGAAAGCTTATGACACGTAGAAAACATCAAAATTATTATCTGAGTGTCATAAGTCATCAAAATTGTTTCTGGAATTGAACGTCCAGATGGCACATACGGTTTTAACTATGTTTCGTCCATTCGGATCTAAGTCTTGTTATTGATATTATACATTTACTATTAATACTAAAAAAGCATACATGTAAATGCAGTCAAAATTATCAATGTAAGATAGAATTACAATTTTTATGTGAAAAAAAACGGACTGTAATATCAGTAAGAACAGCGTTCTAATACCAAACATAAATAAAACTAGATGGAGGTGTTGTCGGAAACGACAACTATCCCCGCACCCCAACATTGATTTTTGGCCCCTAATTCCCTACAGTAAGGGCAAGGATTGAAATAACTTTTACCTTTCACTTCTACAAAGACGAGTACACAGATATATTACAACCCTATCTTTAGACAATTTTTAAAATAAGCCCTTTTTTCCGTTCTAGGCCCCTTAAATCCCTACAGTATGGGTTATAATCCTATTAACAATTACAGTTTGTATCTACAACCAATGACC
>JAOXYJ010400857.1:0-15295 GCA_028566555.1 Lithophaga nigra | reverse complement strand
ATTAGTTTCTCGATATTGTGTATTCCAAACGATTTATGAATCTGGAATTTCGGTATACTACGCTTCCTTGTACTTCCAAATGAAAGAAATTAATTTAAATATATATATAAAAGAAAGCCAGAAATAACATCAGGTTCTCCGGCAATTTTCTGTTAACAAGTTAGTACTATACGGACAGGTTATGACCAGCCATCTTTTAGAAAATGGTATTTCTAACAGTAGAAATCATGTTGGCACATACGATTGACTTATAACTACCTGTTGCTAAATGTCTAATTGGCTGTAATGTCAGAGAACCAGTCTATCAAAATATAAGTCAATACAGAATAAAAGTAATGCACTTCGATTGCTACTCTTCATCACGTATTCATTGTTAGGTCTTCAGAAATAGACATCAACTTAGACGTATAAATACAAAACCGTCTCTATAGTAGGTTATTTAATAGGCTTTGATTACCACATTTGATTTAAATTCCATCAAAAACATTTTATACTCCCTACATTTGTGTCTTATGCTTTTTGAAAGTATGTAGAAGAAAACAATAAAACAGAATGATTCTGTTATTTTTCTAATTCTAAATGTCTGTAAAATCAATGAAATCTGGAAGGCACTTATTTCCTACAATGTACCGGATAGTTTAAAGTTGAGCAAATATTCAGTTATTAAAAACAAAACTAAGCAATTTATGGAATGAGGTATGTAAGATAGATCTCTATGTTTGTAGGAATTTATAAGTTGGTAAATTCAGCTATCAGAAATGTTTAACATGCTGTGAAGTCGTAACTCTAAAGTGTTTTTATGGTTGATTTCTTCCGGTCATATATTAGACACCAGATTTGTCAGTGCTTGAAGCATAAATATGTACAGAGACGTACAAGTAATTGGTAAAGTATTTCAAGATGGCATCTCCTTAAACGAGGCATTAACAACCAACAGGTAATTCCGATTCACTAAGTTGACTATTGGATCAAATATGGCCATCAATAAAGGTAAGTACCGGTTTACAAGAAGCCAATTTTATAACTGGTTCAGAAGGATTTTTTTAGGAATTACACTAGGTATTAATTATGTACAGTCAATAAAAATCTGTAAAAGAGCTCATCTGAGCCTCTTGTTTACAGGAAGCTCACCTGAGCCTGTATCGTTCACCTGCTTTTAAACTTACCAATTCTTGGTCATTTCTAAGAAGAAGACTTTCAAGTCCTACAATAAACTATGTTCCATGGGCGGCCATCATGGAATTCAAAATCGGCTTTAAAACATGGTTATGGCAGAGGACCTTTCGATGATCATTTACGGCAATGTTCAGCTTCAACTGTTGTAATTGTTTCCAAAAAGATCTTCAAGTGCATTTCCCACTGAGTCCAATGTTAAACTATATTCCACAGTGGCCACCATCTTGGAATTCCAATCGTTATCCAAACATGGTCTTGGTAGAAGACACACCAATGAACAACTATGGACATGTTTCCCTTCAGCTGTCTTAACCGATCCCATAAGGTCCAATGTTATACTACAGTTTACGTTCCACGATAGGGGCTATCTTGGAATTCCGATCAGCGTCAAAAACACTGTATACATAGACATGTCTCCCTTCAACTGGCTTAGTCATTTCCAAGAAGAAGATCTTCAAGTATACTTCCCATATGTTAAACTATGTTCCACGGTTGCGGCCGTCTTGGAATTCCAATCAGCATCAAAAACACGATTTTGGTAGAGAACCTTCCAATGAACATTTATTGACATGTTCAGTCTCAACAGTCGTAATTGTTTGCAAGAAGATCTTCAATTGTATTTCTCATAGGGTCCAATGTTAAACTATTTTCCACAGTGGCGGCCATCTTGGAATTCCGATCAGCTTCAAAAACATGATTTTGGTAGAAGACCTTACAATGTACATTTATGGATATGCTTAGCTTCAACTAATTGTTAACAAGAAGAAGATCTTCAAGTGTATTTCCCAGAAGGTCCAATGTTAAAATATGCTCCACAGTGGCGGCCATCTTGGAATTCCGATCGACATCAAAAACACACTTTTAGTAGAGGACCTTCCAAGGAACATTTATGGACATGTTTAGCTTCAACTCTCATAGTAGTTTCTACGAAGAAGATCTTCAGGTGTATTTGCCATAGGATCCAATGCTAAACTATGTTCATAGGTGGCAGCCATCTTGGAATTCCGATTGGTACCAAAAACATGGTTTTGGTAGAAGACCTTCCAGTAAACATATATGGACATGTTTTCCTTCAACTGTCTTAGTCAATCCCAGCAGAAGATCTTTAAGTGTATTTCATATTGGGTCCAATGTAAAAATATCTTTCAAGGTACCGGCTATCTTGGAATTCCGATCGGCATAAAAAAGTGATTTTGGTAGAGAATCTTCTAATACACATTTATGGATATGTTTAGCTTCAACTGTCGTAATTATTTCCAAGAAGATCTTTAGTGTATTTCCCTTAGGGTTCGATATTAAACTATGTTCCATGGTGGCCGCCATCTTGGAATTCCGATTGGCATCAAAATATGGTTTTGGTAGAGGACCTTCCGATGAACATATATGGACATGTTTCCCTTCAACAGTCGTAGTCGTTTTTAAGAAGAAGATCTTAAAGCGTATTTCCCATAGTGTCCAATCTTAAAATTTGTTTTGCGGTTGCGGCCATCTTGGATTTCGGATCATTATTAAAAACACATATTTGGTAGAAGAGCAAGCAAGGATCTCTCATACCATAAATCAATTGCATTGGCAATGTAGTTTCTGACAAGAAGATCTTTGAAATTTCAGCCAATCAAAAAACATTATTGGCCCTGGCCGCCATGTTGAATTTCTGATCCAAACTAAAAGCATATTTTAATAAAGGACCTTCCAATGAACATTTCTGCCAGGTTTGATTCCATTTGTCCTTGTGGTTTCTGAGGAGTAGATTGAAATGTGAAAAGCTAACGACGAAAGCCAAGTGATGGCAATAGCTCATATGGTCCTTCCACCCTGGTGAGCTAAAAAGGCATGAGAGACAAAAACTGCAATTCATCGAGAACATCTTGTAAATTATTGTTAAAATAAATTAAGTAGAAATTGCAAAACTGCAAACTCTTCTGAATTTGCTTCAGAAGCCTTTTACAAATCAGTTTCAAGAATCGTTGAGTAGAAATTGTGATCTTTTGATATTCACAAATTTATAGCACACACACACATACACAAATAAAATTTTGAAAAAATTATATAATTACTCATCATCAAATTTTCCATTTTTTCGATATCATTGCAAATAGACTATAACTCTTTAGTTATTATAATGTACAGCTAGGATTATAAAATTGTTGTGAGCCCGAACCTTGCTCGCGTATTCGACTCTAATCTTATTTGACAAGCTTGCCGGTTGGTGCATTGCCGGATTGTACTGTGGCTTCATCCCCAAAATAAACGTGGACGCCAAGATATAGCTAAAAATGCCGAAAGTTATGGAACACATTTTTTTTGGTGATTTGAATCTACTACAATTGAAATATTTACAAGTAAGTATACAAACTGTCAATGGAACGTCATTCGATCAGGGTTAGTAGATTGTACCACTAGAGGAAAATAAGTTGTGTTTTATGTATGTATGGCAGGGTGTACCGTGGAGGGTTCAAAACTCTACTCCAATTTTTTCAGAATATATTAAAAAGGAGATTTTATATTTACATGAATTTATCTACTTGAAAGTTACGTTGTAGATTTCTGCTACAGCATTCTAAAACATTACATTATTGCTGTTGTACAAATATGGGTAGACTGAAGAAAGCTAATGAAAATGTTTATAAACTACCATATACATGTAAGTATCCTGCAAGTAGGTCCAAATTCGGATGATGTAAATAAAAGGAGATCAGTTGTTTTCTCTCCAAAATATTAACCCAAATTTGCTCCAGGTGTCGTCTATAATTTGATCAAAGCTAGATATACATTTTAAGAAGGTACGTTACCGCAAATTTCAACTGAGCGTATTTTTTTTAAATATATCACGACTCAAAAATTCTTGTTCATAGCATTTTGAGTTAAACCACCGTTACAAATCTCAACAGACCAAAACAGCTTTTTTGATGCCAATTTTTCAAATCATCGTTAAATTTCAAGGAAATCCACCAAAGAACATCGGAAGCGAATGGGGCGTTACGTTGTCAGCTGGACAAATGCACACAATGAGTCCTATGTAGCTCTACTGTTGCTAGTGAGGGTATAATAATACATGTATTTTCCTCTCAAACAGATTTTGAAGAACTTTTAATGGATAATTTTAACACGTGAGTCTTGTTTGTCTCTACATATAAGTTTGGTGCAAATTACTCTGTATGTATTTTTAGATGAAAATTAAAATCGCAATTGTGTAGGACGGATGCCGGGCGATTACAAAAGGTCCATGGGAGGTCACTTAAGTGATAGTTATAGCATTCTTAGAAAAGGACTGATTGAAGACTTCATCGTATCTAAGATGCGATAACTACATATATGATGTTTAGCCTAGTTAACATCTAATTGCCTTTGATGGTTAGATTTAGCCTTTTTAACCCATTTATCAAGTTATTTGGCTGAAGGTCATTTAACATCTGTTACGTTTTTCTCCCTTTTGAATTTCTTAATCAGTGATCATGGTCAATTCGTTCAAAGATTAGAAAAACCAAGTAAAATGTTTAGAAAGAAACCTTTTTATCGTTTTCACAGCAAAGAGTTTCTCAGTTTTTGTGACTTTTGATGTGAATAGAGTAATCCAAGGTTTTCACAGCAAAAGAAGTTGAACAATAACTAAGGTGAAAAATATCCCCCAAAAACTGTTCAAAACTGGAAGTTATAGCTAACCTTTATTTTAATGATTTTCAATTGACCCATATATTACCATCCACAGACACAGACAATGACAGAGTAAGGTGTAAAATGCAAAGAGCCAACAATTATACTACAACTAATATACTCACTCTGCATGGTCACACAAAATATAAACTTTACTGCCATCAAGTAACTGTGCTGGCCACATTACACATGACCCCTTTATTCTGGCCCACACAAACATCTGCAAAATAAAATGTTCATGAATAATTTACATTTTTCAGCTAGAGAGGGTATCTCATGGCATCCTGTGAGTAGAAAAAAATGTAAGGATTTTTGTTACCACCGGGTTTTAAAATAACAATTCCATCAAAATCAAAGAAGTATAAATCATGTAAATATTACAACATTTTGGAAATTTGCATGTAAATTAAACATCTTCATGGTGAAGTGTGTCACTTGTATAAATGCTTGTTTTTATTATGACGTTATAGAAACTTCTGATATCCATCCATCTCACTCTAATAGCCCAAGAAAGGAAATTGTATCCAAATAACAATAATTTTGAACTAGATAAATCACTTAGTTAATAAGCTTACCAAAGAAAGAGCAGTGGTCAATTTTTTAACATAATTTATATCGAGGTAATACACCAAACCCTCAATGTTATTCTACAGATTCTGCTAAAATTACTCCATTACAGCCGAGAAGCACTTTGAATAATGGCGGCGATTCTCAAGTTTTTGTCACGTGACTTTCGGAAATAAAAACAATGCAGTTTCTGGGTTACTGACCTCGAGAGAAATTTCGACTCGAATTTAACATTTCAAAGTATTTTGTGCTAAAAACTCATCACCAGTCGATTTTCCTTTCATAAAGGAAACTTTGAAATTAATTCGGCAGCGATAAAACAATAACAAATGGTAAAAAATCATCTTTGAACTTCCGTGACCTCGATGCGTCGGCAAACCTTATCGCAGGGAAACTGGGAAAATCTTTCTTATTAGATCGAATGACGAAAATTCCTTTTAAGCAGTTATTTATAAATGCATACGATTAGTTTTGAAACTAAAATGAATAATTTAGATCGTCTAGAACTCGTTTGTGTCAATTAGATTGTTTGAGCGTGTTGTTTCAAAGGGAGATAATTCCACTCGCAACAAGATAAAATTAATATTCTGAACACGTGTTCAAGCAAATGAGTAAATAAAAAGGTGTTGAACACAAAAATGCTTATGCATCAAAAAATACACACTTTTGGCTCAACATGTGGTATTTTGCAAAAATGAAATATTTAGGATCAGATTTAAAATGCAATAACTCTTTATTTCTATGAGTGGTTATGACTGAAATTATAAAAAGAAATTAATGTCTAAATTATGAAAATCTTACTATCCAACCAGAGTACAAAAATCCTGTGATAAACTTGCTACTGAAAAAGTAATATAGATTTTCAACCAACACGTCCACCGGTTTTATTGGTGGATCACTGTACAATTGGAAATTATCCCGGGGAAATTATAGGACCTAGTGAGAAAAATTGTTTGGTTATTTTTACATACATACTAAGTATTTTTGAATGGTTAACTTTAGGACATTTGCATGTAACTTTCTCTTACTAACACAGGAATTTTCTCATGTGAACACATGAAGTGAATTAATACTGACTCAACATGTCAGGACAGACTCTTAATAATTAGATTTAAATTGAGCTGCTAGAACCAAACAATCTTTTCCACTACCCTTAATGTACAGAGCCCCCTAGCGATTCACCATGAGTTTCTTAAATTTCAAGGCAATTTATTAATATTTTTTTCTTATTGTATTAATATTAAATAAATCAAAATGTGAAATATGATAAATAAAAAAATTCTCAAAGTACCTCATGATGAATCATGAGCAGAACTCGTGTTGACATGCAAAGAAAATACTTATGAAAAATGCAATATTTTTGTCTTATTTTTAAATTACTAATATGAAATTGAAGCAAAATAGTTGCATGCATACTTTAAATGGATTCATATCTCTATTGATGAATTGTGTTTCTAGAGAAATTATTAAAAATGAATTGAAGGCAATCAGAAAAATCCAAAAAAAAAAGAAAATGAAAGAAATACACATGTAAATAATTTCCATTATTCAAGAAATTAATTGAGAGAGACTGTTAAGTGGAAGCAACTTACATGCCATGCAAATTTAACTTTCACAAACAAATAATTACAATATTTACAATTTTTTTAACCAAAAATAACAGAAAATGATCTACATTAAACATTTTTCCTCCAAGTGAATGAAATTATATAACTGACTAAAATCTAAAATTACATGCAATTCATGCAGTTATACTGAAGCTGCATGGGGAATGTCTCACTAGTTCTGCCCCAGTGCTTAGGAAGAGTAATAATGCAATTCAAATATGAATGAAGGTAAAATGAACTGATTTCAACATACCTTGAAATGAATATTTCATTAAGCACTCCTTCCTTATGACTGAATATTAAAAGGGAATTTACATGCACAAACATAAAAAGTTTTCATCAAGGTATACTTAAATACTTACATCTCAGACATGCTTAGGGACAGGGTATTTACATGCGCAAACATACTTACAAAGTTTTTATCAAGGTATACTTACATGTTTACATCTTAGGCATGCTTAGGGATAGGGTATTTACATGCGCAAACATACTTACAAAGTTTTCATCAAGGAATACTTACATATTTACACCTTAGGCATGCTTAGGGACAGTGTATTTACATGCGCAAACATACTTGCAAAGTTTTCATCCAGGTATACTTACTAATTTACACCTTAGGCATATGCTCAGGGACGGTATTTACATGCGCAAACATATACAAAGTTTTCATCAAGATCTACTTACGGAAACATACTTACAAAGTTTTCATCAGGGTATACTTACATATTTACACCTTAGGCATGCTTAGGGACAGGGTATTTACATGCGCAAACATACTTACAAAGTTTTCAACAAGAAATACTTACATATTTACACCTTAGGCATGCTTAGGGATATTAATTTATATCGGATACTTCCATTTTGTCACTATAAACTTTACCACCACCAATTCATGCTCATGCAGAACTAAATAAAGCTTGATAAATTTCAACTTACATGCAAACATGCATTTTTCATGTGACTGTCATCCCTTATATCCTGATTGAAGAGATCATAAAGAATGTTAAAACTGGAAATATTCTATTAAATATCAAGTTTCAAAGTAATATGTTACTACATGTATGTCAGAAAATCAGTATTATGAGTATGGTCAACAAATAAGTTCTGATGTTACAATAACTTTTAAGTATATATCAGATATTAGACTGTGGAAATACAAAACAACATGTAAAATCGCCCACCCCTGTGGGCCAAATGACATGTGTTTCTGATTACTTTTTTCCAAATTGAATTTTTTGAAAATATATTTCTAAACCATGTAAAACAGCACACCCCTGTGAGCCATTTCATATGACTTTTTCTGTGAAAAACCAAATATTGCCAAATAATGATATATTCATACATTTTATGCAGAACACAAAGCAGAACATAACTTGGGCCTATGGAAACATTCATGATTTTTTACTGTTCAATTCAAGCATAACAGTATACACCAAAACTACCTACAGTACTTGAGTAAAAAATTTAATGAATCAAAGGAAAAAGAATGATAAAAAACTTCAACTATGTACAGTCAATGGAAACATATTAGATCTTTACTGTTCAAATACTAAAACTCAATTCAAGCACAATATAGACCAAACCTAGCTAAAGAACATGAGGTTAAAAACTAGTTCATAAGGTAAATAAATAAATAAATTATACAAAAACTTCAGCTAAGTTAAACAATACCTTTCTGAATGTGCTTTCTTATAACATTTAAAGTGTATGTAAAATAAACAAATCACAGTAACATCAAGACAGCTCCCCTGAGACTGCGAAAAAATTTATACATACCCTGGAGATTCAAATGAACACCGTCACCATCGAAAAAGGATGGATTACTCATTAAACCCTCTCTGTGACGCCAAAAAAAAATATCTGGATGATGGAAAAACTCCAAGAAGAATTCAAAATTTACCTGGTCCTTAGTGTTCTGATAAATAGGAAAATTAACCTCACGAAAAGAAAACCTAGGGAAAATTTCACATACTACGACCTTCTCCACACCATGCTGATCCATCAATATCGAAATAAACTCCTGAACCCTTGCCATATACATCCTTGCATCAAAGTTCCAATGATCCACATCATTCCCACCTATCTGTAGTATCACAATCCTGGGGTTAAAATTTGACAGTTCAGACTGCAGCCTTCCCTGGTTGTCCTGGAGTAGAGTGTAAATGTTGCCACCACTAAAGCCAAGAAATCTAACAAAAGCATTCTGTAGCCCAAAATTATGAATAAATCTAGGATCAGCCCCATTCTGTATCTGAAACCACAATCTTCTCACAAAACTGTGTCCTAATATAAGAACTCTAGTGGCCATGATGTAACTACGTTTTACTTTGTGATCTGAAAAATATAATATTTGCCTAATTTTGTACGCAAAAAATTTAATTTGGAAATACTGGAAATATGAAGTTTGAACACACAATGTATATGACAAATTGCCTTTTCAAAATACTATTTTGTCCGCTTGTTGGCTGTATTTGAATGTGAAGTAAACCAAAGTGAGGAACTGTAAAACTAATGTTCAGATTGCTTGGTTAGATATTTGGATGAGGAACAACAACAAAAGTCCACCTTTATTCCAATTTCTTTTTAGAAAAAATAACCTAAAATTAAATTGAAGCTTGAGAACAAAAAGAAACGGTAAAAATTAGACTCTGATGAAAAATTTGCTATTATTTGATGTTTTGTGGATTGCTGTCTCATTGATAATCATACCATACCAATATCTCGTTTATTTTCATACTGAAAATTTTAAAATATGAATTAAAACAAGAGAACAAAAAGCAAACTTAAACTTCATCAATAAATTCTTGATAATACTGCTGCACTTCAGGTGGTAAATCTAATGGCACTTCAAGCTCAATTTCTTCCATCTCATCGTCTATATCCGACTCGGGTTCTTCAACCTCCTCTACACTATCAGCATCAACAGAATTATCAACAGCGACATTTGGAATATTGATACAATTCTGACACTTACAACCTGGTCCACAGAAACCTTCATTCCCATCAGATTTGGACCTTCTGCAACTACACCTATTAGACTTGCAACCACTCTTGCATGAACAGCCCTTAGTATACCAATCAATGGTGTTTTTAACCTTCTGAACATTAGTTTCTGAGTCCCATACAATGGTCACGTCATTGTCAGTAATTTTCCAGCCATATTCGGAAAGTGGCAGTAATATCATCTGGTTAGTGGTTGCCTGTTGCCAGTAATCATATACCCAGCAACATCGTTTCCAGTGCAACTCCAGTGCATCTGCATTGGGAAGCATATCCACTTCAGATATAATTCTCTCCCACATTTTTTCACGAAACAGACTGACCAGCTTTTTTATTTTTGTCATACTGTCTTCACCTTCCATTTCAGTGTATAGTTCCTGAACAGACAGAGCTGGGTAAAAAGCAGCCCTGTGTTTAGAGAAATAAACACAGAGAAGAAGTTTGTAAAATGAAAGAAGACCTTCATTTGAACTGCAATTTACAAGGTTACCTGATATGAACTGGGAACATTTTCTGAAAGTATCAAAAAATGTTTTTTTGCCATATCCTTGAAAGAAGGAAATAAAGTCACAACCACTGCATATGTACATCATCTGTATACAGTACCCTACATTGTCTAGTCCTTGTAAGAGAATGTCATTGGATATCAAAGCCATAATGTGATTCATATCTATATATTCATTTTCATAGGATGACTCCTTTAGCTGAAGAAATACTGACTTGTCACTAAATGAATCTACCAATGGCAATACTATGAAAAAAGTATCTGTATCAGGGCTATAGATTATAATCCTTTAAGCTGTGCTAACCTTTGCATGAAGCCAGACTTTAGTGTCTCCCTCCTCATGATTGAAATTAAATAAGGGTACTTCATGTATACCAATGTCAAATGTGCCAAGTGCTTTATCCTTGTTGTGATCGTCAAAACCCCCTGCTGTTATGAAACAACAACCAAAGTTTGCCAATTTTCTTGATGCTATTTGTAAAAATTGATAACTAAGAAAATTAACCAAACTTCGTTTGTGTTCACGAACGGATAAAAAGTTTCTCCAGTTTGAAGGCAATGTTTTGTCTGGTGTAATGACGTCAAACAGCTTTTCCTGTGAACTTTTCTTGTCACGTCTAGTCCTTTCAAAATCCTTAGGACTGACTCCATGCCTGTTAGGATCATCAAATACAAGATGAACCTCAAATGCTTTATACTGATTTTGCATCTTTACAACCCAGCGTGTAAAAAGAAAATCTGCATAATCAGCAAAAGTTCGATGTTGTGGGAGTGGTACTGTATTTATGATAAACATCCCTTCTATTACAACAGCAGTAGAATCAAGAGAGGAATCTCCGGGCAAAGAAGCTATAAATGCCTCTTTATACAGAGTTCTGAAGGGATGTAAAGCATATGATTTCTGACCCTTGATGGGTATGCCATCAGCATCAGAAATTGCTCTTGGTAAAGTTATGAACTGATCCAAGTCTGTAACAGGTACTTGCGATATTTTTGAAAAGGCAATTTGTTTTCTGAGACAAGAAATAACAGTTTTACTGTCTTGAATCTCTTTTTTCTGCCTTTGAACAGTAACCTTTTGTATTGCAAAAGTTTTAAGATTTCGTCGTTTTCTTGCTGGCTGTTTTGCTGTCATGTCTTTTGGTTTTATCAGAAAACAGTTGATATAGTTCTGTAGATCAGCAGTTCCGTAATCTCTATATTTGAGTAAACTATCAGACTGGTCTTTTGTTGCCATCATTTTTGTAAAAATGTGATGCAGTGACGTGTCTTGGTCAAATTTGAATAAAACAGAAGACTGTAATTTATCAATGTATTCTCTAATAGTCAACTCTTCGGTACGAATATGTGTTTCTGTGGCTTCTCTGTGATACTGAGTCTTGTTTTTCCCAAGATTTAACTGTGATTTTAAGTTGTGTAAAGTTTCCGCTCTGTACGGCAAATAAAGCGTTGATGATGCAAGTGTTGATGCTGAGAATGAATGAATAGCCTGTTTTGTTTTAAGATTGATCTCCATCTCATGTGCCTCATCAGCTGCGACTGAATAAAAGTTTTCTCCTGATATTGATGCGCAAAAACAGCCAGCACGAAAATGATCTAAAACGGGTTTAGGAAATGTCATCAAATCTGCCAAATGGTATGGAATCATGCGAATATAATTATGTCTGTCAAAAGCATAAAAAAGACAAGCAAGCTTTTTCAATGAAGCATTTCGCAAGTCCCAGTTTCTACTCCTAATACCTAAATACAATCCTAAGTAAGCCATGAAGTCAACATGGATAAAAGTATCCCAAAACCTAAATGTTTCACTTACATCACAGTTTTTTTGGCGCCATTCTGTGAAACTACTCTCAGCGCCTGACACTACAGACTCAAGATCTGCCTTAGACTCTATAATTTTCATCCACAATTTTGCGTCTAATATGTTAGGCAGTGAATCATCTTCTGTTTCAAGGCTTTGGTCACACACCTCGAGTGCCGACAGTATGATTTTCTCAAAATTTTTCCTAATATCAGACTGTTCACTCAAATCAGTATTTGTCAAGTAAGCTTGAAATTGGTATCTTAACAGTGCTTCCCATACATGTATAAAAAATCGATTGGTCACACTAAATTTAGTGCAATCAAATAAAACTTTCAGTGTTGCACCACGATGAAACTTTGTAGCTAATTCCTTCAGACCTGCATCATAATAGATTTTTATAAGTATAGGAAGTACATTTTTCAGAATGTGCCAATCTCCAGGATAAGGCAGAACCCAATTTAATGCTTCGCCATATTCTGACTTTAGTTTGATCAAATGATCATAAGACTTTCCATCACCGACAACAACCAAATATTTTAATTTTTCACCAATCTCAAATTTTGAATACAAAATATTGAGTGTTTTCAAAACTGTCTCTTTGTTATCTGCTGGATCTTCGAGCACTGCTATTGAGGTGAAACTAGATTTCTCTGCAGTCTTGTCTGACTGTGATAAATAAGTCTTCAGACCTGGGATGATAATACCTTTTTCCTGAGTAAAATGTTTCAAAATACCATATGTAGTCAGAACTTTGTTGAAGATTTCCCATTCATCTTTTCAGTCACAGACTCTGAAAAATCTTCAAGTTCAAGGTCATGAAATTTGTTATACCGTACACCAGAAGGGTCACCTATTTTGTTTTCTGGGTCCTTAACTAGTTTCAAATATTCTGTAGGAATTGCCCTATCATACATGTATGACTTATTTGATGCTAATGATGTACATGTAGAGGAATCAACCTGGTTTGGCTGTAATGAATGATCAATTGAGTCTACACAAACAATTTCAGATTCATGATATTTCTCACTAGGTTTAGGAACAAATGATTGAACAGTAGTACCATGAAACCCCGATTTTTCTTTTCCTGACCCAACCAGAGCATAAGCTTGATTTTTGTCCAGGTTGTCAAAGGATGCAACAGCAAAGCTATCAGTCAAAATTTGCTTTTCATCACTGATTTTCATACTCTTGTTTGCAATATATCTTTTTATTGAATCTTTTGAGATACCAGCACCAATATTTTCAAGTATGTTTAAATAATCTGATGAAGAGCTACTGTATTTATGTGCTACATCTGTCATCAGCAAGTGCAATGGTTTAACACACTGGATATTTTGTGCATTGAAAATACAACTTGCTAAAAAAAGACGGGGAAACAATCGACCGTTATCAAATTCATGAATATTATGGTCACTCCAAGAAAAAAGTTGTTGCCTTAGTTTTTTGTCGTCCTCCTCATTGGCAGTTAGCCTAAAAATGAAGTTCCATAATACAGGGTTTATTCTTACAATTTCTGAATGTAGATTAAAAGAACTTATTTCAGGCAAAGACGGTAACTTTTCACTCTCTTTGATGTATGACTTAATGTATTTTCGGATTTCAGTCAATGTGTCATCCAAATACTGAGACCTTCTCAATTCACAATTTTTGAGAAGCGATTCACATTTCTCCTGTAACAATTTATTTGAATCTCCTAGCTTCTCAATTTCAGTTTGACCATTTAACAAGGATGTGTGTAAACATCTTAACAAATCTGTTCCATATCTATAAAGTAATCTGCCAGAATTCCGTTTAGGTGGTACATAGGCTTTAAGAGCAAGACCCAAGCTACATTTTAACATTTTATATAACCATCTGACGTCATGTTTCAGAGCAAGCAGTTCTACATCACTGAGACTAATATTGAAATCCTTCACAGCTTTGTCAAGTAATTGTTTAAACTTGAAAAACAGTTTAGGAAGTAATAAAGCCTGGTACAACAGAAAACTTTGGACAACATCCTCTAGTAAATTTTTGAAACAATATGTGTCAACATTTGTAGCAGTAACAACATCATCAATTTCAAACTGTTCTAAGCAATTTGTAAGAAATTTGTCAGTTTTTGCTGATGCAAGATCAGCTTCATCTGACCTAATAAATCTGTTGAAAGGGTTATAGCATGCCATGCAAAGTAATGCAGTTGAAATATCAGTCACTTTATCTACCTGTAATTCTTGTGATAAATAAACCTGAAATGCCTCAAAATTTTCACTTGTGACATGAATGACTCGCTTACCAACTGTACTTTTCTCACAAATACAACAGCGCGGCCTAAAATTTTTATACTGTTTGTAATGTGAATAACAAAGTGAAATTGTAATACTAGGTTCTGTTTCTTCAAACATGAACCCAAAACAAGACTTAAAAGAAGCAATGTTTATCACAGTTTCATGATCTGCATTTTTATCACAAATATTTGCACAATTCAAGAAGCAGAGTCCTTTTGATGTCTGAAAAGTATTGTCATTGACTTGAGGTATTGACTCAGAAGTATCAAAAGAACATGCAGAATCTACTGATTGAGTTTCAAGTTTTCGCTGTTTACTTGCAGGTTGTTTCATGCTATTGTCATCAAGCTTCTTACTTTTACGAACAAAATCCATATCACATTTTCGACAAATACAGTCACTGTCTTCAAAATTATACAAGTTTTTGACATACATGTAGTAATCCGGGTATGACTGTTTTTTCTGTTCTAAATGAGTGTATCGGCCAGATGTGTCATGTTTATGGCACATAATACAAGGCCCCGGGTCTCTCCCTTTGTGTATACGTGTGCAATTTTTTTCACGCATGTTTTCAGTGGTGGAAAAAGAAGAAAACACTAAAATTCAAAACATGTAAACGGTTCGGTGTGCTCTTTACATTTTTAGCTCACCTGGCCTGAAGGGCCATGTGAGCTATTGCCATCACTTGGCGTCCGTCGTCCGTCGTCGTCGTCGT
>JAOXYJ010399750.1:0-15301 GCA_028566555.1 Lithophaga nigra | reverse complement strand
CAAACAAATAAAAAATAAAATCAATCTCTATTTTTTGTTTATTTCTATGTAAAAATGTGTATATTAAAAATTATACGATAACTATTTTGCACTCTTCGGCTGTTTTGATTGACAGGTGATGTACTATCTGTCTGTCTGTTATGTACATTGTCTTATTGATTTCATACTATGAAGTATACAATAACCTTTGTAACGGGTTCACTGTTAATTGTAAATATAAATGATTAAACAAGTCCATGAACATAGCACGGTTACTACATTTTTATCAATTTTATTTTCCGGAAGGGGAGAGCAATTAATTTGATCATTATGTATCTCCCAGACATTAGTTACATAACAGTACTTCTCAGACCGATCAATGAAATTCTTAAGGTCAACGTTCGGTCATGAATGATCGTTTTTGAAGCATTAATAAAAACCTTGGCGACGTCATACAATATTCACAGAATTTTTTCAGTACTAGACTCCGATGTCAAGAAACCGTACCCGTAAAATGATTCAGCAATTGTACTGAATCATACATGAGAATATATTAAATTGAATACCACCTTTTCCCGTAAATATATCTATGACGAAACTTGGCATTCGTTCAAAAAGTCGCCTGATTCATTATAATGGTGATTTACGCAGTTCCAGAAGTACCAATAAAAGTTTTTGCAGGAACAATTACGGAAAAGTTACATTTTGGATTAGCAACTTCTGGGAGTATTCCGACGTGACACTATTTTCCAGTTGCCTCAGGTAAGACATTTTTTATTATTGCCAAGTTTTAAACAACACGTGTTGTCGCATTAAAACTGAATTGCGTATATTAAAATTTTCCGTTTACGTAAACTTGCATGTTTCACATTCTTCGTAAAAACACGTTTTGTTTACTTTGTATTTATTATTTATTAAAATCTTTACATGATTTACACCTTACAAAAATTGATATAATATTTTATATCGATTTTGTTTATCTCAAATCTATTGTTTACATAAGAATTCACGAGGCGTAAAAATTGAATGAATGAATTTCCATGTTACGCTGAAAGTCGGTATATAAATTTGTCTAACCCAAATCCCTTGTCAATCGGAAATTGTGTGTACTTCAGAAATCATTCTGCAATCACATGTATCACTAATGTACCATATTGAATGAGAAAAAAATAATAAAAAATAGAAGTTTATATTTTCCATCCAACAGTCATGTGCTATATACACTGATATACTAGCTCCACAAATTGGCACTTTCAAGAGATAGTCATGAGTACAGTGCATGTAGGTAACCGTGTTCCTGTTTGTTTTCTAAGTAAGATTACTTCATCTACATTTCTAGAATCATTCTAAAATATTGCAGACAGTACCTGGACCCAATCATTAATAAATGTCTGTTTCGATATGCATTTTTGTGCAACTTTCAGTATCTTGTATCGTTGAAATCCTTCTCATGAAGTCGTGAGATATAAAAAAACGTCTTGTCGAGTATATTTGCGCATTATGGTATCCCTAATTCGCTATATCATAATGGCAAAAAAATAGAAGTATTTCGTTCGTAAAATATATCCATTGTAAGGCAACCATTCAGATTTTACAGCCCACTGCACACAGATTTTACAGCCCACTGCACACGACATTACGTCATTAAAATCCTACGTAACTACGGACGGGCATTATCTAACAGATATGGCGTTTACATGTACAAACATCAAATTTGATCAAACCTGAAGTTAAAAAGTGGACGGTCCTAAAGGATATTTAAAAAGTTCAGATAAACCAGAAAGAGATATAGATTTCGTCGAAACAACGCGGAGTTAGTGTCCAAACTTCCGTGAGAACCATCACAACTTGGAAAAAATAGAGTTGAGTTGTTTTGTATCGTCACTTTCAAGAATTTTTCAGCTATAGCGTGCCTACCGAGAGTAACTGGTGGAGGAAAGCACATACAGATATATCCAGCTGCCGCGGTGAAGTAAACAACACGCTATCAAGGCGTGTCAAACACTGAGCCCTTAGCAGACTTCTCAATTACATAAAATGTCCTCTTATTTACTATATGCAAGAATGTGTATTCAGAGAAACTCTTACATTGCATCTCCCCAATTTCAAATCCGATCTCTTCTCATTTTTTTTTAATGTAAAAAGATGCTTTTTATGCATTTCCTTAAATTCAACATCTCTCTACTCCCGCCAAACCAAGACCACTCTTCAATTTTGAAAGGTGAGCCCCACCCTATCAAATATATAAATAAGCAAATACTATTTTATTATATACCATACATAAGATCAATTCTAGTTCTTTCAGTTATGTTGGAAGAGAATAATGAGTAGTAGTGGAGATTGTACAAGAACTTATTGACTTTGTCTCTTTAAACTAAATTTATTTGTCTGGCCTGTGACTTAAACTGTTAAATATCCGATCAATACGATTACAATCAGTGAAGAGAACAATAAATGGTCATCGATTTAGAATCATCCGATGTAGATGTACATGTAAACACATGTACCATGTATGTTTAAACCCCACTAAAATGTAGATAGAACTGTCGCGTTGTGTGCCATGTAGATTTTTCATGTAAATATCTATCACACCTTATATGAAGCTGTACGCCGTAAGAAAAGGGTAGTGAGTTTTGCATGCAGAAATAGCGATTAAAATGTTGAATTATTTTCATACTCTGTGCAGAAACTCACTACCCTTCGTAACGCCTGCTCTCTATAAAACTGTATGTAACTCGCTACAAACTGTATTTTGTGTACGCTATACATCTTGGAACAATTCACAACATTATCTTTAAAATCGGAAAATGCAAACATGAAAATTGAATATCATAATGAAAATGTACATTTGCTCGATCTCATAACACTGGAAAAATATCCGATGTTTCAAGTAATAAACCAGTTTTCTGGCAGGATTTATTTTCGTCTGCTCATTGTTTACATTTCAAAAACTCACTACCACAGTACGCAAATTAAATTGTTACCCTTCACTTACGTAGTACAGCTTCATATGGGGTGTATCAGCGCCCGTCGGTTTTGTCGTTTACTCTTAGTGATTTCGGCCAGTTCCTGTGGTGTAATAGACCATCCTACCAGGAGGAAATAGGATTCGAATCCCGCTCGGCTCACCAAAATCTTAAGAATGACCATGTGAGCTATTGCAATCACTTAGCGTCCGTCGTTAACTTTTCTTATTTCAATCTTCTTCTATATAACCGCACGACCAAATGGAACCAAACTTGGCAGGAATGTGCATTTGGCGGTCCTCTACAAAGTTTGTGTATCTGAAATTCAACATGGCTGCCAGCGACAATAATGTGTTCTGATTGGCTGAAGTTACAAAGATCTTCTTGTCACAAACTACACTGCCGATGGAATTGTATCATCGTGTGAATGATCCTTGGATGGCCTTCTTCCAAGTTTGTGTTTTTGGTGCCAGTCGGAGATCCAAGATAGCCGCCACTGCAGAAATACACTTGAAGATCTTTTTCTGAAAAACAACAATGACTTTTGAAGTCAAACATATCCATAAATATTAATGGGAAGGTCCTTTACCAAAACTGTGTTTTTGATGCCGATAGAAATTCCAAAATGGCCGCCACCGCGGGACATATTTAACATTGGACATGGGAAATGCTTTTAAAGATCTTTTTCTTGGAAACCACTATGACAGTTGAACTGAAACTGTGCATGAATGGTCATTGGACAGTCCTTTAAAAGCATGTGTTTTTGGTGCTGATGTAAAATCCAAGTTGGTCGCCACCGCAGGACATAGTTTAACATTGCATCCTATGGGAAATACACACAAAGATCTTCTTCTTAGAAACAACTGAGACAGTTTAATTGAAACTGTGCATGAATGATTATTGAATAGTCCTTTACCAAGTTTGTGTTTTGGGGGCCAATCTGATATTCAAGATGGCCGCCATAGCTGGACATAGTTTAACATTGAACCCTATGGGAAATAAACATAAAGACCTTCTTCTTGAAAACCATTGAGACAACTGAATCGAAACTGTGTGAATTGTCATTGGATAGAGCTTTACCAAATTTATGTTTTGGTGCCGATCTGAAATTCAAGATGGCCACCACTGCAGGACATAGTTTAGCAAACTATCTTATGGGAAATTCATTTAAAAATAATTTTCCTGGAAATCACAAATTCAGTTGAACCGAAACTCTGCAAGAATGGTCATTGGACAGTCCTTCACCAAATATGTGTTTCTGGTGGTGATTTGAAATGCAAGATGGCCGTCACTGGGGACATAGTTAGACATTGGACCCTATGGAAAATGCACTTATAGATCAACCAAGACATTTCAATTTCTTGGGTCAAAGTAGAACAAGGTGAGCAATAAACAAGCAGTAAAAATGATGTCCTTGCAAATGAACATGATACGATATTGTTAGGGGCCTTTTTTACTGAAACTATACATATCTTGGAAGTAAGACAAGGATTTTGCAACTTGGATTCCTTCAAAATGAAATGAGCTCTGGTGTTCATTGACCTTTTTACATCTCTAGTTTTAATCAGTGTTAATGACCTCAAAGCATCAGTATCAAAAGAAGAAAAAGGGACATCACTAATATTTATAAGATTTTTTTTTAAACTTGTGAGCTATTGCTATTACCTGGCAGCAGACGTTAGTTCTTCATATTTCAATCTTCTTTCCTGAAATCACGGGACGGATTGGATATAAGTTGACAGGAGTGTTCATTGGTTAGACCTTTCCCACCATAATGTTTTTATGCGAGTTTTATTTTGTTTTTGTTTTGTTTTTGATGATCTGAAATTCAACATCCCCCGGTGTAAATAATACGTTCTGGTTTGTTCTGATTTTAAAGATCTTACCTAAAACCAAATGGCTCATGAAACCATAATTGTTTAGAATTGTTCTTCGGATGGTCCTCTACCAAGTTAATGTAATTTCTACCGATCAAAAATCTTCGGTGGCCGCCATCGTCACTATAGTTTAACTGTGAGATCGTATTCGTAGAAACAACAGAGGTAGCTAAACCTAAACTGTTTGTGAATGATCACTGGATAATCTTTCACCAAGTTTGTGTTTTTGTGTCAATTCCAAAAATGAACTTCATAGAGGAACATAGTTTACAACAAGACCCTTTGGAAAGTATGCTTAAAGAATTAGATGTTTTCCGAAACAACTGAGACAATTAAGCTTGAATATTAAATGGTCTATCACTAGTTTGTATGTTTGTTTTTTCTTGCCTTTCGGAATTAAAAGTTGTCACCCTGGAAAAAGTTTATCATTAGACCCTTTGAGAAATGTGCTCAAATATATTTTTATTGGCTACACCAAAATTGATTATGGATGATCATTAGATTATTCTTTGCTAAGTTTATGTTTGTCAAGTCATCTGGAGTTGTAAGGTAGACATCATGCTTAAACACAGCTTGCTACATGAATGTATGAGAAATATGTTTAAATTTCTCCTCACAAACTTTAAAAACATGAGCATTGGGTAGTCTTATATAAAGTTCGTGCTTTTTCATCTCGGTCGGATCTCCGAAGTGGCTGCGTTTAACATTGCAACTTGTATGAAATGTCCTTAAAGGTCTTGGAAATAACTGCGATGATTAAACCGAAACTGTCCATTAATCGTCATTGGATGGTCTTTCACCAAGTTTGTTGTGTTTGTGTTTCTCATGCCAAATTAATTTCAAAGATGGCTATTTTAACCTACAATAATTGGTTAATTGCCTCTAGTGATAAATTGGTATTTCAAACCAAGCAAATATCATGTTGAATTCCTACATACAATTTTCAAATGACTTTCAAACCTCGAGTACCAACATCTTTTCTTACAGAAATCAGTGCTTTATACAAGCTCCGTTCATTGAAACTAAGGTTGTGGTGGTATTGCATGTTACTAGTCATGATATTCAGAAAAGAATAACTGATAATGTGAATGAAAGAATATTATGATTTAATTTGCAGTTTTACTCTTGTCCAAATTAACTGCCTTTGACATGATGACTTTCGAAAAAGACCAAGATTGAAATCTACGATTACGTTGTTGGTCTACAATGTACCTGGACATATCAGTGTAACCTATCACGTATAAGGTTTGAGTTCGCATTTTACATGTACACGAGACCCGTACCGTATATGATAAAATTTACTTGTTGTATGATGACAGTTGGTTGCTTCTCCGAATATACCAATATACACTGGTCTCACGATATACAAATAGTTAAAAATACAATAACCCCCGTTCAGCTAATTACAATCAATCAATCAACCACTGCACTAAACCTTAACAATAGTGACGGAGTAGATCTCCAGCTAAGCAATATGAGAAATCTGGCAATTATATGCTAATGATTTTTAAACCAGTTAGTAAATAAACGATTTGTCTTGCGCAGTGACGTCTGTGGAAGGTCTAAATGGATGATTCACGTAACTTCTGGAAGCACATTTTGGAATGATTCATCATATTTGTTCACCTTTTCTTTACGTTAGAACAATTCGAAAGTGTAAATTTAATCTATACACAAGTCTTAAACACGATATAAGCATCAGTCATCTCTGACCGTTATTACAATTACTTAATCTAATTTGACGTATACTTTTTCGTGTCAAATGATTCACGCATGATTTTGCCAAATAAATTAACAAAGAATTTGACATGCTTCTTGCTCTATTATTTCAGAAAAAAAATCACTGCTACCTGCAGTGTCTTGCCTTCAATATTTTTCGTAAGTGGAACAAAATTTACAATGACTACTAATGCCTTTTCTACGCCCATTGATCTTGTATCATGTATCTTAGAACAGTTTACACTGGCAAAATGAATTCTGGCGTTTCATTATTCTGCATGTCCCTCGGTGGCGGCCATCTTGGATTTCGGATTGGCAAAAAACATCAGTTTGTAGAGGACCATCCAAGGAACATTCCTACAAAGGTATGATTAATTGGTCACATGGTTTCTGACAAGAAGATCTTTGAAATTTCAGCCAATCAGAATACATTATTGGCCCTTGCAGCCATAGTGAATTTCTGATCGGCACAAAAAACATAATTTGTAGAAGCCCTTCCAAGTACCTTTTCTGCCAAGTTTGCTTCGAATCTGTCAAGCGGTTTCAGCGAAGAAGACTGAAATGTTAAAAAGCTAACAACGACGTACGACGACGGCGGACGCCAAGTGATGGCAATAGCTCACATGGTCCCTCGGACCAGGTAAACTGAATACAATATCTAAAAATTGCAAATACTAGAAATTAATGTTCCAAATATAAGATTTTTCGGACAGTAATATTCGGATCTACTATGACAAACAATCTGATCTTCTGCCAGAACAAATCATACCGGATCGCCTACTCAATATAAGAATCCGATCATTTATCATAAAAAAGACCTCAGATCCTCTGATGTGATGTTGTATCATGTCCTCTCCTATGCTGAAAACCTGATCTTCTCCTGTGATAAAAAATGTCCTCGATGAAACAGGTCCTCTGTAGTATTTACAGTATTCAACAGTATTCATTCTGCTATGGTGAATAATGTGATCCTGTGCTATGATCATCTACTTACATAAATAATTGGTAGGAAACTCCTAGTCTGCTGAGAAGAATTACACTAAATCTCTAGACGAAAACTATATGAATCTGATCGTTCGTCTTCTAAATAAATGACCTATCGCTCAAAAAGGTCACAGTGTCTTCTAGTCAGATGGTATAATCAAATGAGATTTTAATGACAAATTTAGAAGTCAGTGTAATATTGAATATAACTGAAACCTGACCTTCTATTAAAGATCAGATGCAGCGGGTTTTTTTTTTTAAAATATACTATTTTTTCGATTTAATTTTGAGGCATCTAGTATTGTCTTTTTTAGTGCAAAAGACTATGCAAATATGTTTCATTAGCGATATTAGTCCAGAAAACAAAATTAACCTTCCCTGCTTACTTTCCCTTGCAATGCTCTTCAATTTAATTGTTTTGACGTCATATTAGGGAAATCATCTAATGGTGTTTTTAAGTTTTTAATGATGTCGGTATGCATTGGTCTTTTTTCTATTGTTCTATTGTTACGTCATAGAAGGATTTTAGACCTCATATGTGACCATTAAATGCTGAGATTCTGGATTTCTACTTAGACAAATAATTTATCCTTCTTTGAAACAAAACTGAAAGAAAGAAAACCTAATCACTGATCAAATAAATAAACCTCGCCTTCTGCTTCCGTAAGAACTAAACTTTTGACGCCAATAAAGAGGCTAAAATTTGGTCATATTTGTATAAAACACCTGTTGATTCTATAACAAAATAACTAACCTGATCCCATACTAAAAGGAATTAACTGAATTTGACCTTAAACAATTCACATCCTGCGTAACTTGATTTTATGCTTCAACAAATTAAATGACCTTAGGCAAAAAGATTTAGACTTCGATATAAACAAGTTACAAACTTTCTTTTAATGCACAAGATCAGCTCATAAAAGTTAGTGATGTGAAGCAAGGATTTATAATTGACCTCGTTGTGTGATTAACAGGAAGCGGAAATTAGGGTCTTCAGAATTAATACATATTTTTATATTTAGTTGTGTTATTTGTTCCGTAAGAGGTGTACGTGTATTTTTGTTTGTGAACAATTATTGTCCTTGATACCGCTTCATGACAAGTTGTTCAGGTTAAACATGCTGTACCAACCCTTTTCATTGGATCATTCAGGTTACCAGTCTAGGTCCTTTTGTTGGTAATCGCATTTTAACAATTTTCATACATTCATAACATTTAAAGGAAGTAAAACTTCAAACTCTATAATCCAAAAATACACGGTAAATTTACAAGTGATTACTTAACTTCAGAAAAAAAGTTTTAAAGAGTGTTTTAACTAAATGTAAGGAGGTTTTATCTTAATTGATCTTGTATTTATTTTGCCTTTGTTTCCTCTTGATTTACAGCTTTGTCTTGCCGTGCGGTCGTTCGTTATTTCACTGTGGTGACACTCAGTTATGGTACAGTGTACTTTTCCCCCACCCTGACAAGGAGTCCTAGGAATTACGTTTTACTTTAGAGAATCTTTACTTCACAAAATGTTAGATACTAGTATCATATATATAGACATAACTGCTAAAGTTTTCCACATCATCACACTCTGCTGCTTGATTCGTATAAACTTCTCTAAATTATTATCATAATTTCATTGGATGAGCACTTGACATGTACTTCTTTATCGAAATCTAGCTGTTGTCCGGAGAAGGAGTTTTCAATATTGATCGGTCAAACTGAAGACCTCGTTGAATAAAATTGATAGTTGTTGCTTCCTGTCTAAGCACACAACATTAGGGAACCTGAGTAAAAATTGGTTGGGTGGGAGTTAGAATGATATATTTTAGTTTGGTAATATATCTGGTGTTGGCTGTTACTTTTATCAGTTAGTACCATTAAAATCCAGCAAGTTCGTTTACTACAAGCAAACATCAAAATATATGTCTGGTATTTTGTTCTCTCCATGATAAAACTGAAAAATAACCCCACAGTGATTTTTGGCCCTGAATTCTCTACAGAAAGGGCTACAATCCTAATGCCTATTACCTTTGAATTCTATAATATCAAAGACCGGTGCATTGACATATTACAGGCCCATCTACAATCAGTTTTTAAATTTGGCCCCCTTTTCCCTTTTTTGCCCTTTATAACCACAGTAAGGGCTAGGATCCTTTATACCTATTACTTTTCACTTCTACAATCAAAGATCAATGCATTGATATATTACAACCCTATATTTAATCAATTTTTAACTTGGTCTCTTTTTTCCTTCTTGGCCCTGTCCCTTTAAATCCCCAGAGTACAGGTTATGACCATACTGACAATTATAGTTTGCATCTACAACAAATGACCATCGCACTAATATATTACAACCCACTTTTAATCATTTTTTTAAAAAATCTGACCCCGTTTTTGTCCTTCCATTGACAAGGTGTACTCCACAAGTGGTGTGAATCAGATGTGGATTCTTAAGAACTCAAAAGACTTACTTGAATAACTGTCTTCGGGTAGCCTTACCTATTGCAGCAGTATAAAAACATTTGACTTTTCTACATTACACACTATACTCCCACACGACAAACTAAAATCCGTCATCCGTGATCTTCCGGGCTAAAAAAAGGCGAAAAAAGGTAAACCTTTTTAGTTGTACGTAAAGAAAAGGCTTACTTTATCAAGAACCACACTGATTCTACCAAAACGTAATCCGGGGCTGATGTTGTTAGCATGCTGGAATTTTTTGATCGACAATATATTCGTCGAATTTGGAGGACACGTTTTTCAACACAGTTGGGATTCCTATGGGGACAAACTGTGCGCCACTGACGGCTGATCTGTTTCTGCATTCGTATGAAGCAAAGTTCTTAAAAGTACGGACTTAAATATTCAAGTGATATTTGTAGAGAAAATCTTCATTATTAATGAAGAAAGGAAAAATTTCTGGATTTAAATATTTGACATATCTTGAAAGTTTATATTTCAGACAATTTATATCAATGAACGTCAGAAGTGCTGAGCAATGAAAAAAAATTAAATCCGAATATGGGCTGAAACGTCAATATTTTTGTTTTTTCAGTCAAATCATAACGTCAGCTGTGGGTACAATTTCAAAAAAAGAAAGGAAACATCTAAACAACGTTCGATCTTTTAGAGGAAAACACTTAAATAAAGATAATTGTTTAATCATTTATTATAAATGAACGTCTTTATAATATTTTAGTCAAAAGAACTGTTAAAGTGCATTACAATATTTCTTCCATTAGGACATGGCTAATTAATTAAGGTAAAATCGACACATGCGCAATAACAGGTGAGGGGAATTTCTGCCCATAATCGTATTTATGATCATTTATGGATTTTCACAATTTGTAATACATAAGAATATATATTGAATATCACTTGCATGTCATTGATAAGAATTTCAACTGAAGAAACTCTGAATAAACTTAAATTGAAGAATAAAAAAGACAATAAATAAATACCCTCTTCCGTTTAGTATGAATTTTGAAAGATGACTCCCTCAGTAACTTGATTATTCTCCTTCAAATGGCTCAAATTTTCAGCTGATAGATAATGACGAGGAATTCTCGCATCAAATCAGTTTTATATATAACTTGAAGATAAAAGAAACGGATAAGTAACAAACTTCAGACAACAGTGTTATGATACATTCAAGATCTTAATCGCTTAATTGAGCATGTGTCTCCAGTTGGAGCAAAGTATCGAGTTTATTTTTAAGTATGTTGGTAAATTTCGAATCGGCATGGAGAAACTTTCCAGAGACTAATTAATTGAATAGTACTTTAATTAAATAGGAGACAAATGAAACAGAGAAGTTGTACGTTTCAGACAACAAAATGTTCTGAAGCTTTTACGATAGAAATCTTATATTCACGCTTTTCCTGCTCTCAAAATTTTGAGTCCAGTTTAGTAGACAGTACAGAAACACACAGGACAGCTACAAGAAGATAAAACATCTAGACGACATAAACATTGTTTTGACTGATCAAGGACAGAGCTACATGTAACTACAGTAACTGTAAGTTATGAAAGATTTTTACTATCCTGAATCAGGACGGTTGTTCAATGTTGAAGCAATCTTGCAGAATTTCCATAGATGCATTTTCTTTTTAACTATTGATCTAATTCTTTAACCGATATATGCTTATTAATCTTTTTCAAGGACGTTATTGTGTGAATTTTAAATAATTTCTGTATTCTTTGAGATGCTCCCATCCAAATTTAAGTCATTCTCGGTGTCGATCTAGATACATGTATATCAATGTATATAGTTTCGTATGATGTCTAATATTATACCACTTACTAATAGTTCCAATGTTTCTCTTTACAATCACTGGGTCTGTCAGTAAATGGTATAATATTGGTATTTAACTTATTCACAGCAGGGGCAAATAAAAAACTATAAAAAATTGAGGAAAAAAATGAATAAAATTTCGGAGAATGTTGGGAAAAGGGAGTAAAAAACCAGTGTACTGCCCCGAATGACATGTAGACAAACGTCCCTCTCTGTTGATTTTTCGTACTTTTCGACTTGTTTCGTGTTCGTTAATGTTTGCGGTGTTTTTCTGTATATCAGTGAATACATGTACATGTGTACATGTGAGTTCGAGTCTTAATTTGAATTACAGACTGATACACATTTAGTCATTTCTTTTCAGTGTATGTGTACGGATTTAAACACAAGTGATCATTGATCCGTGTTTAAGGTAAACGACATAACAGGTACCTATTAACGTTTTTGTTAAGGGTCATGAAATAGTCTGACAATGATGAAATGAAGATGAATGAATAGCATATAAAAATGTGGTAAGATATTTATGCTTCGATTTAAATTCTTTCTTTACACGTATTATTTATTTTTCTGTTTGTCTGACATATCTTAAGTGGTGTCTTCATTCTGTTCTGATTTATGTGAAGTAGACGACAGTTAAAGGGTTGATCTTATTATAACCCACAAGAGCAACAGACCATGAAAATTCTTTCTATAAAATTAAGTTTTAAACTCGGGTATGCAACATTAAAATAGTTTCAGTTATCGGTTAACATTTATTTGGCATTTATTTCTGCTCTACAACCTTTTGGATGTTGTTTTGGTTTTCCATATTTTTAGGCATCGAGCACAACTGAAGAGACTGTTTTGTCGAAATGCTTGTATTGTGCGGTACATTGGGTATCATAAATTGTTATTTCAAGGTGGTGACCATCTTCATATTCCGATCGGCATAAAAAAACAGCTAGGGTTTTGGTAGAGAACCTTCCAACAAACATTTATGGGCATGTTTAGCTTCGATTGTCAAAATCATTTCAAGATCATCGAGTGTATTTCCCATAGGGTCCAATATTCCAGTGCTGGATATCTCGAAAGTTTGTTTGGCACCAGAAACACAGTTTTGGTAAAGGACATTCCCATGAACATTTATGGATATGTATAGCTTCAACTTTCGTAGTCGTTTCCACGAAGATCTTAAAGTGTAGAGAGTCTAATGTTAAACTTTGTCCCGTGGTAGTGGCCATCTTGGATTTTGATTCGGCACCAAAAGTATAATTTCGTAGAGGCCCATCTAAGAAACATTATGACAACTTTACAGTTCCATTCACCAAGTGCCTTCCGATGATAAGAGTGTCAAAATTCCGCCAATCAGAACACATTATTCAACCTGGTAACCATGTTGAATTTTCAATTTGCGCCAAAAGTATTATCTTTGTAGAGGACCATCCAAGGAACATTCCTGCCATGTTTGCTTCCAATCTGTTAAGTAATTTCAGAGGAGAATATATTTGAGTGTATTTCCCATAGGGTCCAATGTTAAACTGTCCGCGGTGAAGGCCACCTTGGATTTCGAATCGGCACCAAAAGTATAATTTGATAGAGGACCATCTTAGAAACATTATGACAACTTAACAGTTACATCGACCAGGCAGTTTATGACGAAAGAATTGTCAAAATTTCTGCCAATCACAACACATTATTCAACCTGGCGGCCATGTTGAATTTTCGATCGGTACCAAAAGTATAAGCTTTGTAGAAAAGCATCCAAGAAACATTCCTGCCAAGTTTGCTTCCAATCTGTTAACTAGTTTCAGAGAAGAATATCTTTAAGTGTATTTCCCATAGGGTTCAATTTTAAACTCTGTCCCACGGTGGCGGCGATCTTTGATTTCGAAAAGATGACCATGTAGGAAACATGGAAGAACAAAACAGTTCCATCGATTAGGCGGTTTCTGACGATCAGAACACATTATTCGCCCTAGCGGCCATGCTAAATTTTCAATCCGCACTAAAAGTATAGTATAACCTTTGTAGACATCCAAGGAACATTTCTGCCAAGTTTGCTTCCAATCTGTCAAGTAGTCTAGAGAAGACTTCGGGTCAGGTGAGCTAAAACTTTGGGCTTTCGATATACAAAAAAAGTGCCTAAAAGTCATATTTTCTAAATATATTTTGAAATATTTGTTTGCTGATATTGTGTTGTATGTATTATTAAATCTAAATGACCCGCTGTTCTACGAACTATACGTCACGTTTCTATCTGAAAGGATTTATTGTTAACAGGTCAGCTGTAAATAATTACTTAGGGTATTTTATTGTGCACTGCCATTTAATTATCGATGTCCAGTATCTTTAATCATCAGATCCTAACAAAGTGTGTTTATTTCGTGGTACTAATGTTACAATTGTAACTCCATTAATCGCCAGATTCACATTAATTCTGTCAATAAATTACTAGTTTATGGCTTTTTGTCATTATACGTTTACAAAATCTTTCATTAAAGGGTTGCGTTTACGATACCCACCTAGTTACGACAGACCTAAACCTCAGATTACTTTGTACTCTAGAATGGAAAAATGAAAGGTTTTTGAGAAATTATTTAATAACATTTACTTATATTCAGATGATTCAATTAGAGAAGATGTCGTCTTGTTCAGTTATTACTTCTGATATTTGTGATGAGTTCGGAATTTCTATAATTTTAATCTTCCCATCTCAAGGATTTATTTATTTTTAGTCAACTTCGTTCCACACCAAACCCTTGACAGAAATACATTACAAAAGCAGCTAGTTAGAGTGACATTGTCCTACATGTACATAAAAGCAGTTTTATTGTAAATTATTCCGAGAATGTACATGAAATATACAGTTAATTATCATGGTATTTTTGGTATTTTTTCAGATTCAGTGGACAAACCTCAAGTCCAAGCCAATATGTTTGGTAAGATAAAAGTTGAAGCCATTATCATAAAATGTTGCACAAGTATTTTCACAAATCTCTTTAAAGCTTTTTGATGTGGGTGACTGAAAAACAAAAAGTAAATTGTGGGATCAGAATCAGGTGATATTGGTTATTGGAGCACTCTTTTATAAAAGCAAATACATTTAAGCGATAATGTCATTCAATGCTTTTAACTAGATATCAGTTGAAAGTTGACATTCATTATATTTTCAGCCATTGTAGGGAAATAACTTGTATATTTGTTTGCAAACATATGAATGAAATGACTCTTTGAATAATTAATTCAGGTTGAAGTAGTGATATGTTGTTGATTTGTTTTGTTTATTTTACTTGACTTTTATTTTTTATTAGTGAGCTTTGCTTGGTGATGTCTGTAGTTCAAATATAGGGGTCATCCGTAATAGTCAATATTTTTGTACAAGGCTAGGGGGAAGGGTTTTTGAAATAATCATTTTTAGCTCACCTGGCCCAAAGGGCCAGCGTGAGCTATTCTTATCACTTGGTGTCCGTCGTCCGTCCCTCCATCGTCGTGGTCGTCGTCGTCGTCGTCGT
>JAOXYJ010398646.1:0-15302 GCA_028566555.1 Lithophaga nigra | reverse complement strand
AGAATTCATTTGTGTTTTTCACATGGCAGGTTCTCTAATGCTAATGGGAAGAGCGATTAGAAATTAAACATTTAAATGGATTTTAAAAGAGAAATAAAGATACAAATACTACGTGAACGAATACACATTTCAGACGACATACTTTTTGAAAATTATAAGGTGTGATTGACATTAGAAATATTTGTGATTTCTTCGCGTGACCTTTTCAACTTCACTTTTGCAAAATTTAGATGAGGTCCTGGATGTTCTGTAACGATTTTGATCAGCTATATCAAAACTACTGACAGAAAATCTGGACAGTCCTAAATATACCACTAAAACCCATTCACGTTATACAGGTCTTTGAACACATATGAATTTGATTGGAGGGATCTCTAACTGGACACAGCGGCAATGAATCAACGACCTTAACTAACTGGCTTCCCATGCGTTCCCCAGATAAGTCATGAGACTTATCTGAGTGTAATTCAAATATGAAATTTCATCACCACATATCAGTGTTATAACATGTATTATTGCAGTGTTTACCAATTAGGTCATCTGACTATTGCTGAGGCATACCTCCACTTTGGAACGAAATTTTGAACTATGTTTACGTGAGATGCTATAAAACTATGTATTAATGATTTTGCAAGTGGTCAATGCGCATTGTGTAAAATGCAAGTATTCTGTGATTCTGATATCTGTCGAGAAGTATTTGAACGTTTTTTTGTACTAAACGTTACTTCTTTCAGCCAGTTCAACAGCTGCTCCAACCAACCCGACAACAAATCCAACAACGGGACTTCCAACAACTTTATCGCGTAAGTATTACGTCAATATAGTAAATACATGAGCGTCGTCTCGTAAACACATACCTTAAGATAAAATCGTCGCAAGATCGAGGAAACTATTCAATCAATGCAAATAGGATGATTATAGATATACCATTTATTTTCAAAAGTAAAACACTCTTCCAAAATGCTAATCTCTCCAAGTCTTTATGCAGTCTTTAGTCATATTGGTTATATTAATGCTATATAAATTGAACACATATCTATCTGTAGTTGCAAAAAATCGTCGGACCTTTTCAACAGAAACAACGTGAAATAGCATAATTGGAATTACTCGTTTATTGTTATTTACATACTGTTGTTGTTTAAACGAGACAATTGATGTTGAATACATGTATTTTTATCATCTCTTGAATGATGTCGGAGTGGTCTAGCGAATAGTTCCCAGTGTGACAAGCTGTTGATCCTCACTCAATCATTGGTCAGAACCTATGAACTTTATAATATTTAATAATATAACTTTCCTATTTAATTTTAGGTGATAACAAATGTAAAACTTTGATATTTAACAAAATGACGTTATACCAGTTTCTTGTCGCAATTCGAAAAGTTAAGAAAATCGGGCAGAAAACTTTATTCATTTCAGTGACAGAAACGCTGTTAGAACTATAGACTTTTCTCAACATTGAACCATGATTGTTCAGAAACTTAAAAGTTTTTACGTGTCGTCTGTCTTCAATGTAATTTAATTTGAAAAAAATCTTTTCCGACTATTACAGTAAATAAGATATATGCATCAGTGAGCTCGGTGCATTGACAAATTATGTCGAATAAGTATGTTTAACCTTTTTGAATGTCATAAATGAAACAGTTTTGTATGTAGAAAAAAATTGAAACAGTTTTTCTTCTTAAAATGCATTATAAAGTTCCCTTTATGTGTGACGCAACTGACGGTAAATCACTTCTTAAATGTAAACTCGATTGGCCATTACGATGTTTCATTTGCAGTTATATTATAATAAATTGGTCGATTTTCCCGTGCACAATCAAGTTTCCATGTTGAAACATTAGTACCCGTTGAGCTCAAGTTTTTAGGTATACAGGCACCTAACAATGGTAGGGGATTCACTGGGTCATCTATTTAGGTGTCCGTGTTTTACTCCTCCAGCCTGTCTGATAGTCAAGATTTTGCTTAAAAATTGATAAACGGCCGACAACCGATTTCTATTACGAGTCATTCTCTGTAAGCATCAAAATACTTAGGAAATGGATGATTTTCAATTTCCTTTAAAATGTGTCTATAGATCATACAATAATAATATGTGAGAAAAATAACAATTCTATAATCATATGGTTAGAGGCTACCATGACAACCAGCATCAACAAATATAGGCCAGAAATCGGGATTTTGCACTTTTAATTTCCAGGTGAAACATTAATTGGTACATCATTTGCAATTAACTCCTTAAGAAAAAGCTTTCTCTTTATATACTGCTGATTTGTTTACATGTTGGTTATTAAGATATTGAAGGCACAGAACCTTTAGCAGAAACAGATTTTTGAGAATCTGCGACTTAATGTGACACAAATGGCAATTTTTCACTATTTTACAGAAACGTCATTTTCTCCAAGTTTAAGTTGACTTTAAAAAAAGAAAACGCAGGATAGCATTTGAAGTAATGAAAATGACTGTCACAAAAAATTGGAATGGTAATATTTTCTTTGTCTTCTTTATACCTGTGTAAAAAGTGGTAATGTTCTATTTTAAGAAATAAGTCAAATTTCCTCGGTATCGCTAAGCTCCACAGGTTTTGTATTATACAGCAACTTCCTCAGTTGTACTTAAAATGTAACTGTAATACATAATCTTTAGAAATAATACCCAGGTATTTGCTGAAAGTAATAAAAATACGTAAGGGGACAGAAGAAATTTTTCTTAAAATTGAATCTGCTGTGACAAGTAATCTCTTGATGTACTAATGCCATTGGTGGCTCGTTCTAAAGAACAAATGAATACTTTTCAGTAAAAATAACCAATTGAATGCTTCATATCATTTTTAGCCGTTTAGAAGACCCCCAATATGGCATTTTTTAATTTTCACTGATATTTAAATTGTACGTTGATTTTGACACCCCATCCTCACGTCTTTTCGCTACATGTTTATTTATTTATTTCAGCTTGTAGCGGCTATTACTGTCCAATAGAAAATACGTGCATACCTGCTGACTGGCGTTGTGATGGTTATGATGATTGTTCTGGACAAATCGGCTCGACAGATGAACAAAATTGTAAAGGTTATTATCCATTTATTCCATTTTATTTAATCGTGACATGATACGAATACATCAAATATATGTTTCCGTAACTATTCAACTACCAATATTTATTTTTGAAACACTGAAAGTACTGCATTTATGAGATGACTTAATGCAATTTTAGTCATTTCTGTTGTATATATGTGGTAAAATTAAGTGTTCTGTGATCGAACCAGAACAAAGCGGCTAATTTCGGCTTCATTTTTGAAACTTGTTTTCATACAGTGTTTTCATAACGCTGAAAGATGCTGTCGATTCATTAATGGCGAAATGCCACTGATGAACGACGTCAAGGAATTCTCAACCAACTCTAATTTACAGCAGACGATTTTACTTATTTAACTATGTATAACCACTGTACCTTGTAAGCTGTTATGTACAATTCGGGTCCTATTCCGTGTAAGTCCATTATAGGGTTTGGTTGTTGGTGTTTATGTTACTTTCCAACAGTATTTCACGTATATCATGACTTCCAGCTATCAAGCTGATCCGGTGAAACCCCGACCGAAGGTGTCTGGAGATCTTAACACATGAAGCGGGTAGAGCAGGACTCGAATCCATGACAGTTGTGTTACGCTAGTGGTTATGGATCAGAGCCCTTAACCACTTGGCCACCATCCCCCCTAAATCAATTCTGCCTGGAAATTAGTGCAGTGAAATGTTTCATTGAACTCTTTTTTTTTGTCTTTCACAATATTATTTACATCAGCTTCGTCTTCGGCATGCACTCTAAAGAACACTTGTAACAAACTCATTGCGAGTGTTACGTAGGTGGCCAGTTACAAGGCTAAATTTTCCGTCCTTTCCCATCCTGTCCTCCTTTTCTAGTGGCAATCAAAATTATCCGCCCTTTTTATGTATCCCCTAATTTTTAGATTTTATCAATTGATATATTGTTAACTTGTTCTCGTCTTGAATATGCATGTAAATTTGCCGCTGGACGTTAAAAGAACAATAATCAATCAATCATTTTCAGCATGTGTCGGTGGTGCCTTCTTTTGCCACGCAGATCAGAAATGCGTTATAAGTATTTATATCTGTGATTCATGGCCAGATTGTAGTGATGGTGAAGAAGATTTGGGATGTGGTGAGTTATAAAGTGAGATGGAATATGATCATCGGTGAAAAGTACTAAGTTGACGCTACAATATTAACAAAATTATTATTGACAAATTATAGGTACTATTGAATAGACAACGAGAATTCTGAAATCATGAATAGTTGCTATCTAAATTTCATAATTTCTGAAATAGAATATTTTTTGTCATTTGGAAAATAGATTTGAAAATGTTTACGGAAAATAAACCTCCGTAAGTGGTGGAGACGGATAAAACAAGTCGTGAAAGGAACACAATAGCTTTACCCTTGGAAAATAGGTTTAATATAGAATATCAAACGCAAGTAATGGCGTACACCGATGGTCATGACACATAAGTAAATATATTTCATAGCAAAAGGAAAAGAATATCCCAAGCTCAGAAATATTTTTCATTAGGATAAAATTGATGATTACAATACAGATTTAAAAAAATCCCTAGGCAAACAATCCGGGGCAGTGTTTCATACTTTTTGTGTATTTTAACTAAATTTTAATTTTATTGATGTTGCTTTTTTACGACTATTTCCCCGTAAAAACATCGTTGATTGTTTCACTTCTATCATTAGTGATATATTCTCATTATTCCATTTAAAATTTCGTCGGCTGATTGAAACATAAGTGTTGAATATGAGAGAAATAAAGGTGTGAAAGTAAATGCTGAACCGATTGTTCTTCTGTGGTATTTGTAAAACTTTCATCTAAGTTGGGTCAAACATTTTTCGTTTAAGTTAAATATGAAGCTTTTGACTCGGTTATTGGTAATATGTAGAGTATCAAGCAATCGATCAAGACTTTTTTCGGGAAAATTTGCCAATTCCTCATTGATCGGTATGACGCCATACTTCAAGTGTAATTCCTTCAAATTCTGAATTATTTCGTTGAAGGTAGTGAAAGTGAAAACTAAATATGCTTAAGATTTGAATAATTAAATTATATAATATATCAACTGACAACGCTGTACTCCTGAGAATTCTGTAATTGTTAATCATTCTCTTCTAAAAAGCTGGATATTATGCTGAATTATTTTGTTTATCTGGTTGTTGGTGAATTCTCCGCAAACTGAAAGTATTAATTGTGACTGTATTTACTCCAAGTAAGATGATATAAAACCTCTTGTTGATAGATTTGTAACTGTCAATTTCCACTGTGTAAATTGCAAGTAAACTGTCTTTTATTTCTCTAATATTAAATGTTTCTTATTTCAGTTAGTTTAGCTTCGCCAACGAATCCACCAACCACTTCACTGCGTAAGTGTTATGTCAGTAAAGTAAACGCCAAAAAGGATCTTAGAGCAAAACTGTTTCAAAAATGGTAAAATAGTTTTAATTAATCAAAAACATACGCACACAACATACTTTTTGTTTTCAAAAGTGACAACACGCTTCCTAAATCCTTTCCACGTCAAGTCATTATACAATGTTAAGCCAGATTTCATTTATTAATACCATTTGAATTGAATGAAGGAATGCAAATACCGTTCTTAAATTTTGACCAGCAAACCGCGGTTTCTATTTTTAACTTCATCAGTACTGATAGAACCCAAACATTTGGAAAACTATGGAGAAAAACCAAACCAATGAAAAAAAATACACCAAAAAGTCCAAAAAAGAATAGCCGAAACCCAGCTAAGGATACCTGCGAACTATGCAAGATAAACCTAAGTTTTATAAACTTTTCATAACATTTATGACTGTAAAATTAGGAAATGGTATCAAAACATCAGAAAAACCCAATGTCATGTCACCGACGTACTGACTACTGGATCTAACTTAAGTTTCAAAAAATGAACGAGCCATTCGATTGGTTAATTGATTGATTGGTGTTTTTACGCCACTTTCAACAAGTTTTCAGCTATCTGGTAGCGTCCAGTTTTTATTGAGGGGATGAAGCCTGAGTACCCGGTAAGAACCCCGTTCCTCGGCAGAAAAACTGACAATTCTTGTCAATTTAGGTTGGAGTCGAGCACACCTCGCGGTTAGCCAGGCTCGCACTTGACACGCCGGTGGTTAATAACAGATATGACCAACTATCTAGACCATTCGGCTACCGAGGCCGATACGAACCGTTTTGAAAATGGGTAAGAATTGAAATAGCATAACTGGAATTATTCGTATATTGCAATAATATTACTGTTGCTGCTGACATATGTCAATTGACGTTGAATGTGTGTATTTTTAGCATCTCGGTAGTTATGTCAGAATGGTGCAGTGAATAGGTCCCAGTCTTATAAGCTGGTGATCTTGGCTCAATCCTTTGTCAAATATCGTAATTCACGGGTAGTAGAGAGAAAATTTATTTCTCCTTTGATTTAAATGCACATTTTGTTAGTACAATTCCTGATGAACTCTCAATAATGGTGTCCTTGCCAATAACTTTACTACTGACGTGGCGTCATCACTATTTTTTTTCTGCCAAAAGCAATGCCAGTTTTAGCGGTGAAACGAGGAGGAATTTAGTGGTTAAAAAATCGTTCTCAACTCGGTCGAAAAAAGTGGAAATGTACCTAATCATTGGAGAAAAAAATCATTTGGGTAGAATCTAGAACTCTGAAGCAATAAACGCAGGAATTGATACATTTGTAGCTAAGTGAAATCTGTAGCTTCATTTTCTGCTTTTAAATCTAGGTTTGAAAGAATTCGTGATATTACGGTCAAACTAACGAATGGAGAACCTGCTATCTGTCCTATAAATGAGATATCTGTCAACTGCTGCAAATTAAGATGTGATATTATCTTCTCAGCAACTACTAACTGCGTAATTATTGCTTCCAAGTCTGGCTTGTTTTCAAAAATAGTTTGTTAGTAACATTTTGTTTCAGATAATTGAACGGGTTTTTACTGAAGAAAAAAAATTCTCCAACTCTACACAAAAGAAATCTGTCATAAGTGTTGTTTTTTCTAAAAGTAAAGAAAGAGAAATGAAAAAACAACAACCTGTAAATGAAATATTCGCACTTGATGCAAGGGTTTAACAGAGATTGGATTAAAATTGGTTTTCTGTATTCTTAAACGTTATTTTAAAGAAGGTACAATAAAAAACCGGAGGCGATAAGACGCCAACCAATGGAAGGACTCCTTTATAGAAAAATTATAGTAATGTTTTTGTTTTTATGAACCTCAGTACAATATATATAATATATTTCAGTTAAAAGACAGTTTATTGGAAGAAAAATGATGACTGATATGTTATCACGCAGAGGAAGGGAGAAAAGAAAATACAGAACTGGTGGAGACCAACAAAAATATAGCAAAAGACGTTTCTACGATAGAAATGTTTCCACGAGAGGTTAATTGAAGTCTCCATGAATCCCTGGAATCCAGATTTGTGCTAAAACAACCAAACTACGACTGATTTGAATTCCAATGCTTGCTTTAATTCTCACCAATATACTCTTTAAACGAGCTTCATTTTCTTTTATCATTTAGTAGTAATATTTCAAATTCATTTCGTGCAATACCTGTTAATTCGACATCGGCAGCAGCATTTATTCTTATTGCTTTGGTAGTACACAAAAAATGTTTCATATTTAATGATTAATTATAAGGCAATGTTTTTTGGAAAATCTAAATTGTTAAAATTTATATTGTCCTCCAATATTTAGTACAAATCTATCGTTATTGACTTTCTTTGCTGGTTAGCAAATTTTTCAACGTAATTCAAATGGGCTTATAAAAGATATATGAATATGTTTGAAATGTATGATAACAGGACAACCTCGTTACATCGCCACACTTTTTCCAGCAGAATTTTGGCATTACAAAGGGATCTGACAGTAAATTTGAGGGAACCTGATAAGGGATTTGTTAAGAAAACAGTATAAATGGACTTGGAAAAGCTGGCGTTAGACCGAGGTGGTGGAAGAAACGAAGGGCATTATAACGAGGTTTTACTGTATGTTTAAACGCTTTATACATGATATATAAATATGATTGTCTTCTCATATTTTCTTATGTAAACGCAATTCTTTCATAGCATGTATGTATTGATCTTTGTCTAAACCATAGCAATAAACTGTCTGCATTCAATTGTTAACTTCTATTTTTATTTAAGAATCTTCAGTTTAGGATTTAAACCATGCAAGAAAAAACAGATCGATATGCATTCCAAATATTCTTATCAATGCACACATAAGGCCTTTTTGAAATCTTTGAATATTACAAATGGTACTATCACTTTCTTTTACCTCTTTTCAGTACACTCAAAGTAATACAAGAAATAATATCGGTCTTTCTAGATTATATATGGTTTAAATTAGTTGGTTTTAAAAATTTGATTGGATTGAATGTGGTTTATTGTCACTTCAGCAATTATTCAACTATACCGGGTAAAGAAAAGTTTAGCAACATATATATTTTCCCGAAGAACATTGAGCAATCATTTCCAAAATTGTAGGTATAATTGTAGATGTGAGTCAGCGTTTTTAACCGCTCGGCTACTCAGGTCCCATGTTAAAAGTTAAATTACACCAATGGTCCGTATCGAAATGCACTTGTAAACAAGCATGGTGTACGTCATCTTTCATATTTCTAGAGGGATACCAATATTTCATAAATAATAAACAAGACATATAAAATTAGAAAATGGCAGGCGAAACATCCGCAGTTTTCATATCAATAGTTTGACCTATCTAATTTGGCAACAATAAACACTTGACATTTCTAAATGTAGTGGGTCTTTACCATGCTTTCCTACATACATGTATCCTGCTAGAAAAGCGTTGTCGAATTATATTACAAAGCATTCACACACACTTTGCATAAATCCCGCATTTTCCGATAGGTTATGTATGTAAAAAAAGTATAAAGAAAATGTGCATATTGTCAGGAATTTCTGCCTCAGTGATTTTTTCCAGCATTATGAGTCTTCCTCGACTTCTAAGGACAACGTGTGCACAACTTATCTCACGTTTTTAATGCATTTCGCTGTTACTGGATGGGCGGTTTACTCTTAAAAAAAAATGTAATTGATTTTGTATGTAATCTTACAATTAAAAGATTAGTGTAAATGCATATATGTCGTGATTGTCCAGTGTAGTGAGGTGCAACAGAATTATCTCAATTCTTTTAATTTTCACGAGACTCTTTTCCTGCAATATCTTTCAACAGATTTTCACAAGACAAATACATAAAGATTGGTATGAACTGTAGAGATACGTATTATTTGACTTTTTCGACCCATAGATTTTTGTGGTATTTCTTCCTCCCTAGAATGTTGCGTTGAGTTGTTTTGGGTTTATCGTCGCTTTAAGGACCTTTCAGCTATATTTTAACCACCAGACATACTGGATTAGAGCTCACAGAGGTTTTCAGCTGCTAGATGGAACCTCCCAATTTAGATTTCTGGAAACCTTAACACATAAAGTGGGTCGAGCGGAACTCGAACTCCCGACAGCAGCGTGTTTGGCTATTGACCTTAACTACTCAGTGATCCAGCTCCCTTCCATTGATTTGTTGACTATAAAGCCTAGCCGCCTAATTTCGAAATATGTTGAAAGAAATTTGACAAAGATAGAAAAGATTGAAGTTAAATAACATGAAAAATCGATATCTTAACAAACAATAATGCAAATGTAACGGTATTTGAATTAAACATGATTAAAATAACAGAATTTAATTTTAAATCTCATGAATCTTCAGGGTTTTTTTTATTTCCAATCCGTTATCATACCGAACAAGTTTGTTCATTCCAATTGCTGGGTTTTACTAGAGTATTTGAAACCATCAGAATTCAGGTTCAAACCGCATGGACCCTGAAGCATTATCTGCATATATTTGAATTTCTACACAATACAAAAATATTTCTATTTCACTGATGGTTCTTTAGAATATATTTGAAGTTTCCTTGCACCAACAGCAGTTTTAAATGCCCATTTCTTTGTTTGCCTGCCTTCGAACCAGTATGACACTGCAAACAAGTAATGCATTCTTTTTCGGGCCTTTTCACAGTTTTTCTCCAATTGAGACCTACGTTTAACTGTTGACCAGAGAAATTCCTAAATTTCTCTAAGAAACTTTTGCTTTAAGCCATTTCTACTACTTACTATTAACTAGAGGCTCACCTGACCATTACATGACTTAATATTAAAAATTGAAATAACAATCTTGGACGTCCAATCAATTTGTTTTAAATGCACCGTGTGACCGTTCATAAGTAGTTTCAACTTGCTTATCTCAGTTGTTTCGAAGATGGTCATATTTAACTGAATTTAAAGCATATTTCCATCAGAGTTCCTTTTTGATTATGTTCCTCAATGACAGTCATTTGGAATGAGTCGTAACTTGAAATCGTAACCTTCCTAAAAGACCATCTAATGATCGTAATGAACAAAGGATGGAGCACTTCAAAGTGTTTATGTCCAAGCTAAGTTATGACATCATTTCGTCATTTGTAGAACACCCGAGTCCTACATTCCAGAATTGGATTATTTCCGGATCTGACTATTGCTGGAGGTAACAGGAAATCGCACGACTGGTGATATTATCATAGCAACAGATGCTAACCGTATCGATGCATCTGGTCTCATTCCTTTAGGATGTTGTTTGATTTCTCTTCATTTAATTTCGGATTTACCGTTTGATTCATGATTTTTTAGTTTGATCTCTGGTTGGTATGAATTGTTTGTTTTTTTACTTGGTCTCACAGTGTGTAAGAAGTATACCTGTAAACGCATTTCCGATACGGTTCAATGTCTAACAATGGCAGACATCTCGGATTTTCAAATCAATATGAAAACAGAAACACGATAAAGGGTCATTCATTCACATGTTTTGATTTAACAGTATCAGATGGTACCAAAATATAAACTTGATAACGAACAATCCAATGATCAGTCATTAATAGCTTCAGTTTAATTGTTGGAGGTGTCTCCAAGATCTTTTAGTAGCATTTCCCACAGGATCCAAAGTTAAACAATTTTCAGAGAGACAACAATTATGGTCAAAAGTACAAAATCGGTAAAGAACCATCCAATGATTATTTATAATAGTTAAGGTTGTGTCGATGACGATCTTTACGTGCATTTCAAATTAGGCCAAAACCTAAACTATGTTCCACGGTTGTGACCATCCTAGATTTCTAATCTGCACCAGAACTACAAATTCTTTAAAGGACCATGCAATAAGCATTCATCAGTAGTTTCGTATTAAGTAATCAGTCATATTTATACAAAAATAAGAATGAGATTACCGATGTTCAGTAAATCATATATCCAGAGGACCAGGTTGGACCGCAATTAATAAATAATCAAATAAACACCTAAGACAAGACAGCAGTGATAAACACTAGTGAGAAAGTAAACACTGATACAATAACACCAACAAGTAAAACAAGGATAATACGACAGAAAGTAAACACTGATACAATAACACCAACAAGTAAAACAAGGATAATAAGGCAGAAAGTAAACACTGATACAATAACACCAACAAGTAAAGCAAGGATAATACGACAGAAAGTAAACACTGATACAATAACACCAACAAGTAAAACAAGGATGATACGACAGAAAGTAAACACTGACACAATAACACCAACAAGTAAACAAGGATAATACGACAGACTACGAGGACAATGACAAGCTTATTGTCTTTCCATGCATCATCAATTTTCCGATAAGTCTGATAAATAAAATTGTACAGGATATTTTCCATTTATTCTTTTTAATTTTCGGAAGAACATTATACGAATGCACCAGATAAAAATGTTTCTGTAAGTTTTTTTACTGCCAATATTTATGTTTCACACAACTTAAAATACTACATTTATGAAATGACTGAATGCAACTTACTTCATTTGTATTGAATATGTACAGCAACAGTTATATTCTTCTGTAATCGAAATTCTTTTGAATTAATCAAGAACGAAGTGGCTAAACTTTCGTTTTCATTAAATGTTCTAATAATGCTCGTAATGCTGGTCATAGCATTAACGGCGAAATACCACTGACAAACGACCTCAAGGAATTCCCAATCACCTCTAGTGCTAATCTAATATACAGCAGACAATGCTTAAAGCAGTTTTCGCTTCATAATCTATGTATAATAACTCTAACGTGCAAGACATTATATAAAATTTCTATCGCATTCCATGTACATGTAAGAACATTATAGGGTAGAGTTTTGGGGGGTTTATGGTCACTTTCAGCAGTATTTTAGCTACATGTATATTGTGACAACTATCTAGCTGATTCGATGAAACCTAGACCTATGGCAGATGTCTTGAGACCTTAACACATATAGCAGGGCGAGCAAGACGTCAAAATTCGCGACCGTGGAGGTAAACTTGTGGTCTTGTGTCAAATACCTTGACCACATTAACATCCAGGCTTCATGTAGGTTATAGTTGGTATTTTGTTACTAAATATTGTACATTAATTTTATAAATCTCATTTTTGTCGTGAAAACCCGAAGGATATCTGGGGTACGGACGTATGGCTACCTGAACTTCTCCCGTCCGGTAATAAGACCCGAGAGGGCGTCCGTTTAGCAGTGCAGGATGTATAAATATGCAGTCACGTCCGGTCTGATTGAGGATGTGTTGGGAGAATGCCATGCTCTCTGTCCGCTAAAGAACGTTTATAACAAACTCGTTACGAGTGGTCCGTAGGTTGCCAGTTGCAAGGCTAAATTTACCGACCCTTCCCATCCTGTCCTTTTTCTGTTGCAATCAAAATTATTCATTTCGTCTCCCGCTTCACCCGTTTTTCAGATCCTGGCAATTGATATATTGTTAACTCACCCTGAGTATGCACGAAAATTTGGCGCTTGACGTTAAATACACAAAAATCAATCAATCTGTCTTGACATTGCACACTTTTTTCTTTTCTTTGCATTATTCTTTATAACAACTTCATTTTCAGCTTGTGACGATGAAGAATTCTTTTGCAAGAAAGATCAAAAATGCATTGACAGTGTCTTCATCTGTGATGATTTCTCAGATTGCAGTGATGGTGAGGATGAGTTGCGATGTGGTAAGTAATAGGATAAACAAAATATGACAGTGGCCAAGTGTACAAGGATATGCTGAAATATTAAGCAACAAATTATAGAGACAATGGAATAGAAACAGACAATTCTGTAATAATGAATAGCTGCTATCTGAATTTCATACTTCTTAAAGTAGAATATTTTATGTCATCTGCAAAACAAATGTGAAAATGTATATCGATGACATAAATCGTAATGAAATAGTCGAGATGGATAAAACATTTTATGAAAATGAAAGAAATAGCTTCAACATTGACAAAAAGGTTTGATATGCAAAATCAAACGCAAAATAATGGCCCCTATCGATAGTCATGATATATAAGCAAATATATTTTATCCTGAAAGAAGAATTTTCCAAGGACAACAATATAAGCAGGAGATGCTTGCCTTTCCGGAGCACCTGATCTCACCCCCGGTTTTTAGTGGGGTTCGTTCTGCTCTGTCCAATGTTAGCAATGTCTCTCATTTAGACAAAATTATGACTATATAACAAGAAATATTTTACCACTTTTCCTAATGTTTCATACTTAGAATGTATTTTTTCTCCATTTCAACAATATCATGACTACCAAAAGAAAGCCCTGACTGTCATACAAATAGACCATTAAAATCTTTGTCCTTAGTTTTATCAAAGCTGGCCACAACACTTTTAATCTATGAATGTTACATGTAATATCAACTTGGATTGGAACAAGATGCATCATTGACGATGCCAGAATGAGGTCGCCAGTTCCCATGTAGAATGAAAAATATTTGACAAGATTATCCTCGGTGCTCGGCTTCACCGCTGCCCGAGACACTTTCGGTACGCTGTTTTATACAGGTCGGAAAATGCACATATATGCACTCTGCAATTGAAGCAAACGGGATCGTCAGGACTAAGTAAAATAGACAAAGATATTGGACAAGATAAAATACTGCAGTTAAGATAACATAAAACTTTATGTTAATGTTTATGCAACTGGTCGATAGCTGGTATTAAATTGCCATTCAGATATCTTTCGACGAAGCTTTATACGTTTCTCTAATACTAAACGTTACCTTTTCAGCCGTTTCAACAGCTGCACCTACCAGTCCGGCAACGAGTCAACCGACCACTTCATCACGTAAGTGTTATATCAGTATTGTACACAGATGAACCATGTCAAGGCTGGAGGGACCGCCGCAAATGCAATGAGAAGATAGTTTTGATCAATCATGAACGGTTTCAAACCCATATAAGTACAAATGTACTATTTTTCCTAAAACGAAAGAGCCAGTAGTAAATGGATTTTTGTTAACTTTTCATCTGACCTTTACAGCGCATTTTGACCCTTGAAATTAATCTTGCAGTTCGATAGGTGGTGTTCGTGACACCATCCATCATAAAAAAAATAGTTGATAGTTTTATTCCTACAGTAAATAAATATTATTTATATATTTAATTTTTTTAAATCAAATTTTTGTGCGTTCATATGGAATGCTCTCTAATGCTAATGAAAACAGCTATTTTGAAGTCATGCATCTTGAATGCCGTTCCAGCTTCGCAAGAAACCTTATGTTAAAACGTTATTTAAAAAGGTTTTAGATGATTGCGTTGCAGTAAATCAACATCAGAAAATATATGGGCATTGTAAACAAATTACTTTGTTTACGTGTGCTATGTGTTCTTTCCCTTAAATCTCGCAAATTCGCCAAAAATTGTTGAAATTTCTTTTAAATTATATAGATATTACATACAATAATCACAAATGTTGACGAGTCTAAACAAAACATTGTCTCATCCTGCTTGATACCTAATTGCGTTTCAAAAAAGTCATGGCATATACTATTAGATTGTTTTGGTGTCTCATCCTTTATAAAATTACGGATATAAAATACAAGCATATGGAGGTGGCATCACCTTTAAAAAAGTTCACTAGTATATATACGTCTATAAACCTCTCAAAATCACTAAAATGTAAAAGAGGAATGAAGATGTGAAGACGCAGAGACAACTTGAATGAATAATTGTGCCGAAGGACATATTTTCTTTACAATTATAAAGAGGGGTTGACGTTGGAAATATTTATTATTTGTTCGCGTGAGCTTTTCATACTTCATTTCTTTTTTACACCTTGGTGTGGACGCATATATTATTTTCCCTGAATC
>JAOXYJ010397537.1:0-15308 GCA_028566555.1 Lithophaga nigra | reverse complement strand
AAGATATCCGAAATTAAAAATCATGATTTCGGTCGGTTTTGATAAATACACACTAGCAATTTTGGCGTAATGATACAAAAATCCTTTTTGGGCGTTTCCATGGCAACGACACATCAGAAAGAAATCCCAGAAGTTCCTCCCCCAAGGTCCTAAACACATACACAAAAAATCAGCATAGGTCATATTTTTCCTATTTCCAACTTTTGGTTGGTGGTTACTGACATTTGCTCTTAAAAACTTCCCCATGTGTGAAAATGACAAAGTCCATGTTTTGCTGTAGGAAAACGACAAAAACAAATATATCATCTCATTCTGATTTGTAACCTAGAAGATTTTGTGTTTACAAACTTTGTGACGGCTATGCTTTCAAAAACGCAACTGTCTGCAGGAACAAGATGAAAAGTGACATATTTCAATGATAATCTATCTTTTAGTGACTGACGTAGGAAAACTTAACTAGAGGCTCCCAGGAGCCTGTATTGCTCACCTTGGCCACACAGCAGGTATTAAACATTACTGTGGTGGCACTATCGTAAAAGTAACACTATTTGTTTCATATCTGATCTATTGTTTCTGCAAAATTTGGTTCAAATATGGCAAGCAGAGGTGTCCTAGCAATAACTATTCCACTAAAGTCTGGTTACAACTGACCAACTGGTTTCAGGCAAGGTTTTTACATAGAGTCCTGTGTTAAACTAAGTTCCACTGTGGTGGCCATCTTGGTTTAGGGTGTCATCGGATACAATTCTGAAAAAGGACCACATAAGGATCACAACTGCAATATTTGGTTTTAAATGGCCAACTAGTTTCAGACCAGAAAGATTGTTTTGTGCAGATGTTGACAGACAATGGACAAAAGTGATGGCAAAAGCACACATGGCCCTATGGGCCAGGTGAGCTAAAAACTGCAGAATAACTAAGAACTAATAATAACTACAAGATGTCAATAACAGAATGTCTTTTATATTTTACCTGAATCCAACAGATTCCTTTAGGCATCTTGTCAGCAAGGTTCTCAATTCCAATGGTTCTTTCATTCCCCTTGGAAGAGATATTGATGGGCAACACGTTAATGAAAATGGTAATCTACCATCATATTCGTAATTATTGTAGAATTGATTCTCTATTTTCCTGCAAAATCCTGTTGGTGGAATTTGTCTGCTCCAGTTATAAATACCAGGAGCTCTTCAAATGAAATGTCAATCATTTTCTCTGAAAATTATAAGGAAAAAAGACAGATAAATAACAGAAAGATAATAGATTAACGAAGAGCATAAAAATAAGTTGCAAAATCCTTTCTAGGGTGAAACTTACCGATTTCATACATGTTCAGAAGATGTTATGTTAAGGTCATAGACACTACATCATATTTTTGCTTTACCTGTTCCTAAGGGCGGTGTGAGCTGATGACGAAACTTTGTATATGTCATCTGTTCAGTTACTGATCTGAAATTGCAAGAAAATTGGGACCAAACTTTGGTGTAATGGTTCTAGGTTTGTTCAATTTCAAAACTGTATCCAGCAGTCCAGACCTCCAACCAACATGGCCTAGGTTACTAAAAACAGAACTTACTGCTAACATAGAGTTGTCACATATCATTTATGCTTGTACATTTTAGCTTACTGTAAGCAATATTTTTTCATAAAAATGTCTGCCATTACCTGCTTAAAATAAAAAATTTGTTTTCCTATCATATTTTGTATAATCTCTTCACTTCACACAGTGTATTCAATTGCAATTTAATCATGCAGAACAAGGTATTCAAAAATACCTGTAAAAACTATAGACGACATGGGTTAACATGGCAACACTTTAATACACTTATGTTATGTAAATTTGAGTATGTTTCAATTATTGATTTATTGATTAGTTTTCAACTTAATTTGCAACTCAGTGTAGAAGCCCTCATAAATTTGTGAAGTTCAAGAAACATGACTTACAGTATTGATATCAACAGTAATATTGTAAGGATCTATTTTTTTCAGGCGTAATGATTTGTAGCACTCAGCCTGACAGTACTCATGGCATAGAAGAAAATTTTTCAAAAATAAACAACATATGCAATACATCGATACATTTAGTAGGTGAACAGAAAATAGCATAAATTCCCCTTATTCTCATTTTTTTGGAATTACATTGTTCAGTGTATTCTTGTATATATACCGTGCTTATGAACTGTACCTGCATTGTGATATATGTTTGTGAAAGAAAAAAATGTTGAATTGGGCATACATTTGTATGTGTGTGTGTGTATAAGTTCATGTCATCCTGCAGCAACACTTCCCAAGCATATATGGTGTCCTCTTCTGACCGGGCATTACTACCTGCTTCACTCCATGCCACTTCATATAGTTCCATGAAATCCTGTTTACAGACCTTGGCAGATGTAAAGCAAAATGCAGTTCTGGGTTTTTGCAAACTGTTTTCCACAAATCAAAAACATCATTCAAACCAGAGGTGACCTGATGTATTTCAGCTGAGGTCTATAATGAATAAACAATATATGTTATTATGCTCAAAAACAAAAAGTGACACTTATCAAACAGATAAACACAAGAAACCAACTGCAATAAAATCTGATGGTTTAAACAGGATAAAACACAATTGAATTTTTACCATTCCATTAGAGCTATGGCCATTCAATTTTCATCCAATACTGACAGGTTTTTTCATTCAATCCCTTTAAGAATACCTTACTGGAGAATGTTGACAGTCTTTCCGTAACTCCTCCTAGGGACCAGGATCGTATCATTCATGCCTGTGGAAATTGTGTTAAATTTCAGAAAGATCGGTTCAGTAGAATAAAAGTTATCATCGAGAAACCATGTATCTACAAACAGATGACAGTGATGCTGCCACCATAATACAACCACGAAATTTTGCAGTCATATAAAAATTTCAGGCAAAGTGGCCACACCAATCTTAAATTATTGCATGATGACATTAAAATACTTGATTTTACAATGAACAAAGTCATTTACTCTGGAATGGCCACATTGGTCAACCCTTACAATGTGTAAACAAGAGGCTCAACTGAGCCTGTATTGCACACCTTGCCCATTTTAGACATCAATATAGCAAATAATGAAAAGGAAAATTACATTACATCGGTATTCTACTTTACACTCATAATTAAAAAGTTAGTTTATTGAAACTATATTTTTGTGTCAATTTTTGCTTCAGATACAATTAAAAGGCAATTTCCTATGTAGTTCAATTTAAAACTATGTGCAGACATAGCATAGCTCAACACTCTTGAAACTGGTATGGAAAAGTGACCTCTTTTTGACAGAAGTGAGGGCATGATATGGTAACTGGAGATTTTAATCAGATTGTTTTTTTATGATTCACATTTCTGTTGGTGTGTTTTCAATGCCCATTATGCATCATATTTGTCACTATATGGATATGTATTAGTCCATGTTGCTAATTTGGCCTACCAATATTTTACCTATTTTAGCAGTACCGTTATTAGGGGCCATTATCGATCCCCAACCTTCATTTTATCTCAAGTATCATTGTTAAAATTTTGAGAAGTATCAGTTCACCAGAACAAAAGTTATCATCTAGAGTTTGCAGTTGTATAAAAATTCAGAAGTCACGCAAGCAAACATCAGATTTTGCAAACACCAAAAATGTTGACTGACAGACACACAGGGTGAATGCAGTGTAAATCCTTAAACTTCATTTACTGGGTAAAAATTACCTGTAGTAGATCAACTGTTTCACCATACTTCTCACAACTTTTTCTCTATCCTCTATTGTCATTCTATAAGCATCTGTATATCCCTGATCTATCATCCATTCACCATGTGATGATGAAAAGGCATCTCTCTTGGCAAGAGTGTCAGCATCTTTTAAGCTTTGGTACAAAAAATAGTACATAATTATACCTTTATAATTTAATAGTTTTATGATGATGTATACATGTATGATAAAAGTTTGCAATAAATGATGAAAACCTGCGTAATAAAAAGGTAATAAAGTCTAAACCTGTGACTCTATAGAGCATAGATTGCTAACCGAACTACTTTGCTTATGTTATTTAACAATTAAAAGTTTCCTATCAAGAACAATAATTACCCATAGAGGCCATACTACATAGTTGCCTGTGACAAAATGAAGTCATGTCGTAGAAAATACAGTTTTTTAGATTTTCAATTTGTCTTCATTTATTGGACATTATATACATTTTGTATATTATGTCAGCCAGTTATTATTAGGAAGCAGTAACTAATTTTCATTATTATTTGAAGCATTGGGAGTTTGTTATGCTGAAAGTAACATGCTGTTTTGATTTGTTGGGGAGGAGGATGGATTTGTGCATTCATTACCTAGGTAGACAGTGTGTTTTAATTTTTTTTAACTTAAATGCATTTACTCGTATATGGAAAGTTGAGGAATCCATAAATATTTCTTCCTATTTACTATTTACCTAAACAATCAAACTTATTCACTCCATTAAATAATTTGAAAACTTCTAAATCACTAACTACCATGTTTTTTGTTGTAATTTTTCATACCTTTTCAATGATATTCCTATTTTCAAAAAAATCTGGGAGCAGTGACAAATCCATAGTATTTAATTCTTTACCACACATGAAATCAAACACGGAGGAGTTGCGAAAGTGAATACCAGGTCCTTCTTGGGCAAGACTAAGGCCTACAAGACGTCCTGCTAGTCTATATTCTTCTTCTAGCTTTTTTATATTATGAGTAAAGAATTTTGATTCTTCCTTGCCCTTAAATAGAGCAGAACCAGAAAGTTCTTGCAATGCTAGGCTGAAAAGCAGAACAATTCAAATTAAATATAACCAGCAGTCGCAGATTTTTTATACATGACAGAAATGCAGGACTTGCAAATAAAAAAACATGGAACAGCAAGGCACAGGATAAATTTCAAAATTTTGTTTTGTTGCTAAAAATGTATAAACATACATACATGTGTATAATATTGGTTGGGAAACAACAATGATAATCATTATAATCTTAAATGTACAACCGGAAACACTCTTTCTATTGGGCCTATTTATAAAGTAATTGCTATGGGTATTTATGTTTGAAATATTTACACTGTATATCCAATCGAGATGTGTGTTCACTACAGAGAGTGCAGGTCATACATTTCATACATTCTTGGCTTTGATGCCATAATGGATGAATATTCAAAACTGGAGTTTAACAAATCTAAGCTTGTTATCAAATGTTCAGAAGATTTAACAAAAATGAAATGAGTATCTATGGGACATGTTTTAGTGTGTAAATCACAATCATGTTAAAATCAGTGCAAATTTTCACAGCCACTGGATATATTTCTTGACTGGGGCTTGATGCCACTATCAGGAATCTCAACAAAAATTGTGGTTATCAAGTTTAATCGGTGGAGGAAGCCAGAGTATCCTGACAGAACTGCTGACCTGGCTAGATGACTGATAAACCTTATCATAAGTGTTGAGTTGAACACAACCTTTCATTTCTTAAGCCATACACGTGACCAAAAAATGACAATTTTTTTAATCTGAATTATCAACTAGAGGCTCACCTGAGCCTGTATCGCTCACCTGGTTACAAGCTGATCCACTACCCAACAGTGCAAAATTTTCTGAAAGTGATCCTACGTTAAACCATGTCCCACAGTGGTGACCATTTCGGATTACTAATCATGAAAATTACACTCTTGGTAGAGTATCATCCGATCAGTCATGAACAGTTTCAGTTTAATTGTCTTCGTTGTTTCTGATAACAGGATTTTTGACTGTTTTTCCCATAGAGTCCTATGTTTAACTATATCCTGTGCAGGCGGCCATCTTGGACTTCCGATGTGCACGATAATCCCGATCTTGGTAGAGGACCATCCAACGATCATTCGTGAAAAGTTTCGGTTTAACTGTAGATTCTGAGAAGAATATTTTTGACGGTTTTTCCCCATAGGTTCTTATGTTACACTATGTTCTGTGGTGGCAGCCATCTTGGACTTCCAATCGACACGAAAATACTGCACTTGATGGATGACCATCAAATGATCATTCATGACCAGTTTCGGTTTAATTGTCTAAGTAGTTTCTGAGAAGAAAATTTTGACTGTTTTTCCCATAGGAACCTATGTTAAACTATGTCCTGCGTTGGCGCCCATCTTGGACTTCCAATCAGCATGAAAACTTGGTAGAGAACATCACAGGAACAATCACATGTAGTTGCAGTTCCATTGGCCGTATAGTTTCTGACAAGAAGATCTTTGAAATTTTAGCCAATCAGAATACATAATCAGCCCTGGCGGTCGTCTTGAATTTCCGATCAGTGTCAAAATTATAAACTTGATAGAGGACCACCCAACATCCCTATCAAGTTTGGTTCCATTTTGCTCAGTGTTTTGGAAGAAGAAGATTGAAACTTGAAAAGCTAACGACGGACGACGACGGATGCCAAGTGATGGAAATAGCTCACATGGTCCTTCAGACCAGGTGAGCTAATAAGCAAATTTAATATTAGTATTTATAAATAATTTTAACTACTTATAATCTGTATATAATATAAAGAATGAAAAGTTTAAAATTTCAGGAAATTTTTGGCCAGAATGTAATAAAATATGTATTATCTTTGTGCATATTCTTTCTAAACATTTTCTGTTACACATTGATGAATTTTTTGTTTACATTTTATACTGTTACTTTCTGTCAAGTAGATAGAAAAAAAATCATGGACTTTTTTCCCGGCAGGTTATTTCTAGACTAAGACCCTCATCAACACAATGTTCACTTACAGCTGGTAGTGGTACACAGACAAACTGAGAGAATACACTGACTATTCCAGTGTTTGGTGCAGTATTTCAACCTCTAGGTACATGGAATACTGAATTAACGATAAAATGTGCATGTTCATGCAATTGGGTAATGGCCAGAATGACGATATCTTGTAGATAAAATGTATTGCTTCAATTTAGGTGGCTTTTTGTAGGTTTTATTTTTTTGTATATTCACATGTATAACTAGAAGTAGTGATCTTACTATCACAGGAAGATACCCCTGCCCTCCCAATACTTTTAATTACTGCTTAAATAGAAGTTATTACTTGTTATCTCCATATAATGTGAAACATTTGATGAGGTCAGTCAAACACAGAATATCTCAGAAAGTATAATGAATGGTCAAGTGTTATTTGACACATGTCTGAATGAGGCTTTCTAAGAACACTTTAAAAACAAATTATCTACTTTAATCTATTACTAAAAATTAAGACTGGTATTCTTTCAGGAAATTTACCAAAGTTGGAATTAAAATCTTTCGAAATCCTTTTGTAAAGGCTATTGTTCTTCTAATTCCAGAAATACATGGTTGTCAGGTACATTTCCAGGAAATTTACCAAAATTGGAATTTCTCTTCCATCAGATAAAAACTCATATACGATATTTATATTTTTATGCTTCATTCAAAAAATATTTAAATTCCTCTTAGTTTTGATTCAAAACGCCATATTCCCTCAAAATTCCAAGTTGTTTTGTTTCCACAGCAACAATAGCATTCCAGAATCAACCGAATTGAAACTAATCCCTCAGTAGGCATCTAGACATCATTAGTAATATTCCTTCAAAATTTCATACAGATCGGTTTAGCAGTTTACAAGATATCAACATTTTTGGATTTTTGTACCCTGTTTCCATGGCAACAGCAGCCATTTTGAAAAATTCATATATATATATATATATATATAAAGGGAACCACCCAATAACCAATTCACAAAAGTTTTGTTGCCATTGATCAAGTAGGTTTGAAGAAAAAAATCAAAACGCGTCGGATGGACAGACGGACAAGAGATCGCCTATCCTAGGCGGGGGTATAAAAATCCAAGGAACTCCAATGGGCAATAAAGTTTAACCTCAGCAATTGGATGTCTTAAAACAAATTATAACCATAGGATTTAAAATCTACATATGATTTATCGGACTATTTCTTAATTTTTTGGACAAAATGGAGAAATTATCCAGACGAATTTCAAGAAAAATCAGAAAATCTGTATCCTAGTTTATCGTAAATAGAAGAATTTACTTCATCACTAATAGATGCCTAGATTCAACTTAATGAATAATGAATTACAACCTATATTTTCTCTAACACGATCAAATATTTCACTCTTTATATCTAAAACATGAAAAAATTATTTCTTTTTATGTCGCAAGAAGGATCTTCTCTATCATATCGGATGATGATAATTTAAAAGAAATACTATTAGAGCTGTACACTCGATAGAAGGTACCGTTTTAAATATAATCAAGATGAAAACCGATGTGGAATGTATGGATGAAAATTTAATTTACATTAAAACGTGCAACAAAACACCACAGAATTATATTGTGCAAATAGACCATTTTTTAAAGTGGAGCGGTAGTTTACAACCAATGTGTTGGACAAATTTGAATATGGAAAAACAATACTCCATGTTGTAACATTAAAAACTGTGCAAAAGATAAATTCTAATTTTATGAATTATATATATGTGTGTGTGTGTGTGTGTGTGTGTGTGTGTGTGTGTGTGTGTGTCACCTTCTGATATTTATCGCAGGCAAGACAAAATATTCTAATAAACATGCTTTCACTTTTAGGGTCACAACGACCCAGAAAACTATGCCTTCTGGGTCACAACGACCCAGAAGGCATGATAGGTTTCTAGCATAGTTTCGAAGCGCTCCATCCTAAATTCCTTAATAAAATGGCATAGTCTATTTGGAGTTTATGTATGCCTAAGATAAATTAAATGCAAGAAAGTTATCACTGTCAAAAAGAGTGTGACTTCTACAGATTACATTGTATGTAATAATTGGGTCTTATCCCTGGCATTTAGGTAAAAAGCTGCGACTGCATATGAAGCTTTTATTGATAGCTTTACTATTTCTTTAGCAAATTAGAAACATTCAGTATGACAGTTTTCTTGTCAACGCTATATTATGAAATCGAGATGGATTGGGGTATGCGACCAGTAATTTTCTATGCCAAAATGCACTGAAATAGACAAATTAAGATGTCATATAGACCAATCTTTCTGCATTTTCGTGTCAAAAAATCTTACAAAGCATCGGATTTAAGTAAATTGTCGGATTTTCTGGTATGAAACACCAAATATTGATTGATATATTTCTGCATAAGGTAATAGTTTACTAAGGACATGTTCATTCATTACAACAAACATATAAAACTGGTTTTATATCACAATAAGTTGGAAAAATAGGGAAAATATTTTTTTATTTTAGAAAATAATCCGACAACGGTGGTTTGACTTCATTTTCATGTAAAGAACTGTCTATTGCATCCTTAAGTGAATATTGGCCAAGAAGAAGAAGAAGTTTATTATTTCCAATCATCGGCCATTTCTGGCATATTACATAAAAATACATTATTGAACATTGAGTTATGTGTTCTATATTTAGTAATCTTAGCCATGTTTATTAGCGGGTAAATAATAAGATATAACTTTGAAAAAGAACCAAAAATCATCTTTGTAACGTTTGATTCAAATTGGTCTATCAGTTTAAAAGAGGATTTTTTCAGTCATTTTTGGTCATATTTTCTACTTTAAGTAACAGCAGCAATCTTTGTTACAGTTTAGTGAGTAGGTTCCTCGGATACAGTTTTGAAAGATGATCATCTAAAAAATAATTCCTGACACTTTTAGTTTAAATGGACCCAACAACGTTTTTTTTCTGTATTTAGTACATGCACCCACTGGGGTCAACGGATACAGTTTTGAAAGAGGACCAGCCAAGAATCAACCCTGTCAGTTTTGCTGTTTTAGAAAAAAGTATTTGCGAATGAGGTTATGAGATAAAATTTGGAAGAGGACCACCAAAGGACAATTTCATAAAATAAATACTAAAGGCTATGCAAACCCTGCATGAAACAAACCATTTTATGTACTTCTGTGTTAATGACTGATACGGAGGAAGAAACTAACTGTAGGAATACTGATAAGTTTTCCTGATGTTTGTCCTTAAATGAAAGAGTAGGTTTATATAAAGTTATCTGCCCTCAGTTACAAGAGTGTCCATCTGTGCAGTGGTATTCTTTAATTGTAGAAAATTGTCTTTTAATAAAATATGTACAAAAACAACTTTCATAACACAGCCTTAGAGAGAGAAATCTAAGGCATACAAAAGTATCTTTCAGTCATCAGCGCCGAATGAAAGATAGTTTTGTATGTCTTCGACGTACTGATATCTTGTGATCTTGTGATTTCGGGATTTTTGTACCTCATTCGCCAATGCAAGCAAATATAAATGTCGGATCCGATAGATTTATAAAACTGTTAGATTTCATGTAAATGATAATTATTTTCACTACTGTATTAAATTTCATGAAGTAAAGCATTTTTTTTTCTTTTGCTCAATAAATCATTTTCCTTTTTGTTTGCAAGAAAGGTTATGCCGCAGTTTGGGTTATACAAGTACACCTAGCTTCTGTGATATTTCCGTGTTTTGGGGGGACTAGGTATGCTTTCAGCATGTTTGTTATACGGAAGAAAATATATTGACCCCTGTAAAAAGGCAAGAAAAGTTGGTCTTAAACCCTCGTGCTACGATATCTTATCTCGATGGTTTGGGACAAGGTATCCCTACGCTTTATAGGAGATAAATATATAAATATCACTTAAAGACTAAGATCATTTTCATATCTCAACAAGTCTCGTTCAGGACAAGGCGTGGGGTCGAAGAGAGTTTTTTTTTTCATTGAAATCGATAAAATACTATGATTTCTCGGTGAAAGAAAAACCGATTTTTCACTATGAAATAAATTCCGTAATTCTACATGTCGTGGCAACCGCTATTGTCGACGTCCTCACAATGGAAAAACATATTCAAGTATGAAAATGAAAGAAAAAGATTCAACCTAATTTAGCCATTACTGCCTTAAGATCAATGTAATAAACAGAATAACTACTTATGAAATTCGAATATGAGAAATTATGCAACTCGTGACTGAACAACTTTTATAATTCATTCGTGAATTACTAAGTTGTTCCGTCACTCGTTGTATAAATTCTCGTATTAGAATTTCAAGAGTGAAATTATTTTATATTTATCCCCTAATTAAGAAGATTAAAGGCATGGTGCTTTTGTATAATTCATTAAAATATAGAAAACTACTATAAGTGCAACTGGCGTCAAGTAGGTTAAGGATGCCAGTTTTGGATATAATTCCTGGAAATACCAATAATGAAAACATCAAAAACTGGATTGTTTTATTTCATAAAGGTAGTATTACCGAGACATTAAATAGAGACCAACGTTGTACGAAAGGGACGGTACATATTAATATATGCAATAATGATCATGATACAGAGTTATACTGTATAAAAGAAACAGTAATACAGAGTTTTTCTTTGAAATAAAGAATAATACAGAGTTATGTTGTACAATTGAGAGAGTAATTATACAGATTTATTCTTTACAAAAAAGACTGTCAGTTTTGGGTAAAATTACTGGAAATATCCTTTATAAAGACAGCAGAAACTAAGTCAATTTGTTAGATAAAGAAAACATTACCGAGTCATCTAATAAAGATCGCCGATAAGAGTTATGTTGTAAGGAGTTATTTCGTGCAATAACAACCGTGAAACATAATGATGTTCTACAATAAGACAGCAATGAAGAATTATTTTGAGTGATAACAACCGTGATACAGAGTTATGGTCTACCAAAGAAACAGTAATGCTGAGTTATTCTTTGAAATAAAGAATGGTTCAGAATTAAATTGTGCAATAGTGACAGTAATAAAAAGTTATTAGGTGCCATAGACTGTAACACAGACTTATGTTGTACAATAGAGGAAGTGATATAAAATTAAACTGCGTTATAAAGGCCGTGATACGGAGTTATGCTGTACAATAGAAACTGTACTTTAGCGTTATTCTGTGCAATAAAGACCGACGATATAGGGTAACGTTATATAATCGAGACCGTATTACAGCGTTATTCTGCATAATGAAGACTAAACAAAGATGTATTGTACAATGGAGACTAAAATACAGGGTTATTCTGTGCGATAAAAACCGATACAGAGTTATGTTTTATAATCGAGACAGTAATACAGCTTTATTCTGTGCAATACATACTGGGGTATAGAGTTATTTTGTACAATCGGGACAGTTAATACACCATTATTCTGTGAAATAAAGATTAATACAGAGTACAATCGAGACAGTGATATTGTGTTATTCTGTGTATAAAGACTGTGATACGGAGTTATGGTATACAGTTGAGAGTCAGAGTAATACAGATTTATCCTGTACAATAAGGCTGTGCCAGTTTTGGGTACAATCATGGAAATATCCTTTATAAAAACAGCAGAAACTAAGTTATTTTGTTATATCAAGATAGTATTACCGAGTCATTAAATATAAATAATATTGAGAATTATGTTGTACAATAGAGACAATAATACAAAGTTATTCTGAGCAATAATTACTGAGATAAAGAGTTATGTTGTGCAAAAGAAACAGTGATACATAGTTTTCTTTTCAATAAAAAAGGGTACAGAGTTATGTTGTACAATAAAGATAGTTATATAAAGTCATTCTGTGCAAGAAAGACCTTGGTATAGAGATATGCTGTACAATCGAGATGGTAATACAGAGTTATTCCGTGCAATGAAGATACACCTGAAACTGACTTAAAAAGTAATCAATTAGTCATAGATTCATACACACCTGAAACTCACTTACAAAGTAATCAAATTGTCATAGAAGTGATGTTGCGGTTCGATACACACCCGAAACTCACTTACGAACTAATCAAATTGTCATAGACGTGATGTTACGGTTTGATGCACATCTAAATCTCATTTACATAGTAATCAATTGTAATAGAAGTGATGTAGCGGTTTGACACACACCTGAAACTCATTTACAAAGTAATCAAATTGTCATAGAAGTGATGTTGCAGTTTGACACACACCCAGAACTCACTTACAAAGTATTCAAATTGTCATAGAAGTGATATTGCGATTCGATACACACCTGAAACTCATTTTCAAAGTAATCAAACTGTCATAGAAATGATGTTGCTGTTCGATACACACCTGAAACTCACTAACAAAGTAATCAAATTATCATAGAAATGATGTTGATGTTGATACACATTTGAACCTCATTTACATAGTAATCAGTCTCTTACATGGGATAACTTAGAGTAAAATTACATTCCCGTCGTAGTAATCATAAGATTATCTTACGTAAAATAACTTGAATAAATCGAGGTGTAATCGACAGTTTCCTGGACTTCTACTATACAAGGTTCGAAAGTTCTTCATTATGGAAATTAAAGTCTGTTTCATTTCCATGTGCTTTTATTACACTGTCGAAAATTTTTATGAGGACTATACGTTTCTGATGTCGTTTCATATTTTCTGAAAACTTATTCAATATTAAAATATGCTTATTTTACATTTTCCATATTAATAAAAAGGCACTGATTCTTGAACTTTTCCCTTTAAGAGGGGTGGGCAGGTTAAAGGTAATTAGCACTCCTTGAACCACAAGGCAAACGGATTAAATTGGATTAAAACATCTGTACTGCTATCCCTAACGCTGGACAATTTTTTCGCATGTTGGCTAAAAATTACCATTGTTTCACATGTGCAGAGAACAAAATCCAAGATATTTATTAGATCTGCTAAAAGATTATCAGATGTACGATCGGTCTGAACATATATATAATAAATAATCGTCAAATTTAGATAGATGATAATGAAGTGAGAGGAGGGAGGATTTCTATTATTTAAATGAACTGAAACAGAGTTTACGACGATTTATATTGAAAAATTCAATATTAGCAGATTCCCGAAAAAAAGTTCCTGAATAATTGTTTAACACTTCAGCAACTTTGAAAACACGCAAAATTATACCCATTCAACATTTCTACAATGCCTTCAAAGGTAGCTGCATGTCTATTATTTCTGCGGCTGGTTTTTACACTTCTGAAGTTTTCTAGCTTAATGCTGCTCACAGTTCTAAAATATTTTCACAAGTATAAGTTGGATAAAGATTTGGAAAAGAAGTTCATATTTACGGTAAATCTTTAGAGCCTCTGAATAATAATAAAAGTTTTTTTTACCATCAATCAAATATTGTCTTCCTTTAATTGAACTTCATTTCCGTGTTGCTAAGTAAATAAAATTCCATAATATTATTCTTATACTGGACAGAACAGTAAACATGCATTCACCAAAATGAAACAGGTACACATCATATATTTCTCTGCATTCTAGTCTGGAGGACAATGTCATTTTTCTATCTCATCAAATAATGAATTACTACTTAAGTAATGTCGGTACTATGATAATTGGTATATTAATTTTAATGAGTTAATCCTGCATGTGAACATCAAGTTCAAAAATGATAAGGCTTCGATCGTAGAAAGATATGCATGTACGATATCAAAGTTATAAAGGGAAATAACTCAATAAAAATATTTCCCAAATATGCAAATGTTTATATGGTAGTAAGAGAGCACATCTACTTCCACCGAGATTGGATATACATAGTAGAATGAATTCCTGTCACAATTAACAAAGTTATACCATATAGTGCCTTATTTTGAACAGTAATAAAGGTTAATAATTCTACCAAAAATATTTTGGTCAATCTGTCAAAACTAACATGTTTCATAGAGATATGATATAACCTATACGAGGAGTTTCTGTCAAAGATTCATACTCTGTTATACATTGTACGTAATATTTCCGAGAAATATATTTTGATCTGATGAAACTGTTAAAAATGACATGCGACTTTTCAGTATTAATAAACCTTTTCAAGGTTAGTTGATTTTACCCCCAGGTCGAAACGTCATAGACAAAGTTTACTGTGGCGTCAAAATTGTCATACCGAACGTCCTAGGAAACTTTGACGTCACAGTAAACTTAGACTGTGACGTTTCGGCCTGGGGCCAGACCCAAGATGGCGCCGCTTAAGCTTGAAAAGGTTTATTGCAGAAGTAATTTGATTCTCAAGGGTTACTGTATTGAGTGTTATCAATATTCGTTCTAGTTCATTGTCAACCATGGTCAGAAAATATTTATCATAATTTATTCCATTCCATTACAATCATCATGATCAATATTAATGTTTAATCCTTATAGACTGAAGTGGATTCAGAACCCCACCTGATCAACCAATTCCTTCTACCATCCTGAAAAACCTTAGCATTGTGGTGCCGACGGCAACTCCCGATACCCGAAGATATTCACGAAGACAGCCGAATGGTACACGTGACCATCCATGCACGGACTATCAGCAGTATTCCCGCTCAGACACCACTTGA
>JAOXYJ010396430.1:0-15323 GCA_028566555.1 Lithophaga nigra | reverse complement strand
CCAACTGCCAACAAACATGGCCACTACTGTTACTAAAAATAGAAAATTTGAAATATTTTTCTAGATTCCTTTTGTGAGATCAAATACTAACCTGAAGCCAATAGGAAGCCAGGTGAGCGATACAGGCTCACTACGGTGAGCCTCTAGTTGGTTACATTAGATATGTGCCGGTGCTTGCTCCCGGAAAATATTAATATGCCATTATTTCATGTTACCAAGAACTGGCAGCAGGACATACTTAATTTTAAATAAAACTTTCAAAATGTTTGTCTTATTTTCGGCAATTTTTGCAACATTTACTCCAAAACTGCTGATATTCAAATCCTTATCATATTTTCTTTTTTTTACATCAAACGTAAATAAATTTAGTATAGTCTTTTTTTTCGCAATTTAGAGGGCAAAATATGGGCCTTATTATACGTCCTCTTTTGAATGTTCAATGTATGCCCTTAAGTAGGAATATGAAAAACTGATGCACATCAAAATTATCAACAAGGACGTCGCAAACTGCCAGTACTACTAGTAATTACTTTTTTATTCTCTTCAATATTTTCTTATTCGATTATATAGAAATGCCCCGAAAACTGAATTAGTTTGGTTGTTGATATATATTAGAAGATACATTTTGATTTGAATTCTTAACTTAAAACTGATTGTATTGTCGTTGGCACTTAATAACTTTATTATAATTTATTTTGTCTCATATAGCTGTTATTAAAAATATCTCAATGACAAAATCTTCCAGGGATGCTGTTCAGGTTTCTAGCCTTTCACGTTCAAATGACACTAGATTCGGCCGGATTGAACTAAAGTGATAAATGAGAAACTATACTTATTATTTCGTGATTCTTGAATCCTCATTATTTCTTACTTTTTGTAGGAAAATCTGCATTTCCTCTCTGTCTCTATTATTACCACAATATGGCCAAAAACCAAACTGAAAGTGGCACATACTTTAAAATAGGTAACAGAAAAAATGACATAGTGAAATGTACGATGCAAATAGGTCTCGTGGAAATCTTCTTTGGAGTAGAAAAACGAATATCATTTTGTGTAAATATCGCTGAGAGATGTGATATAAATTTGCAAACGCTACAGCTTCAATTTGGCATGGAAACTATTCAATCGTTTTCCTTGTTTGCACGTACGTATCACGGCTACCATAATTAACTGTTTTATATTTCAGATTAGGAGTACCACTTCTGGAACTTTTAGGTATGGGATTCAGCATGTCCGACGGCTGGTTACCGCGAATACGATACGGGTAAGTTTTTTGTTTTGAATTATTTCACATAATTCAGCTGTTTAATCAATAAAAATCAATTTGGAATAGACAAACATAAATGCAAGTTACAAATAGAATATACAGGACTGAAAAAGTGACTCCTCGATCCTAATGATAAAATATAACATATATTAATGATGAAAATATGAGTTTTTCTTGTGTATGTACAACATTCTTCACATGAGAATTATGACTGCAAATTTGAGCTCATCGAATGGATTTCTTAATGAAATCGAAAGATAACAATATTCTATTAATTTCATTCTGATTGTTCTATGTAATGTGTAATCACATGAATGTTGGTGTATTTGCTATTTAATAAGGAGATGTGCTACGGAAGCATGTTATAATTATTATTAACGTACTTGGAAGATGAATTATATGTATATTATACGGTAATATTTATTGAACATCAGAGGAACTAATGTATGAAAATTACTCTAAATATGTGATAACTTTACAACATATTGAATCAACTGGATAGCGGAAGCATCCGCTATACAATGTTTACTATTAAATATTTATATACGTCTGATGGTAAGAATTAGATTTTGTGCTGACAAATGCTTGTTCTGCCGTCGGCGGGGTTTTGACTCACGCCTCTGTGACGCTTCAACACTAATGTGACTGTATGACAAGGGTCCTTGTCATCCATTACAATATATTATCTTAAGCTGTTTATGGAACGAGTGGGCGCCTGGAATCTCTGTTTTATTTAATAGTAAACAAAAAGACTTGCTACTGTTTATTGAGAAGTAAAATTATATATAAAATATGAAATATTTGGATGGCAAAACCCACATTGTATGCTTTTTGATCAGTTAATTGGAGATAATGACTAAACAAGATATCTTGTGGAGGCCTTATTCAAAAAAATAATTGACCTGGAAAAGAAAGCGTAATTACGCTAAAATAGCAGGATATGCTTACCCAGTCGACGCAAATGGTCCAACTCCTTTAGGAGTTAGTGCATTTGTCCTTCGTTTGAAGCGGATTAGCCATTAGTTCATGAAGCCATGAATTTTGATCTCTGGTTGTCATTTACTTTCTCCCTTGGCATGGCCTTTCTAATAGGAAAAACTTCATTAACTAACTGTTAAATAGTGATGTACAATACAATTGGTGTAATATTTTATATGGATTAAAGATAAATGTTTTTAGGAAGATACATGGTGGAATTATTCTGCCGGAAATGGATACAGCCAGTTCTGACTACTTTACAGGACAAGCTGAGGAAATGTAAGAAGTACAAAATACGTTGTAGCAGTTAAATTAACAAAGTTTAGGAATAACCGTTTAAGAGTTTCGGTCGACAAATGTTACTGTCTTTTAGAAAAATAAAAACAAAATGCAATGTTAGCTAGCTTGTAAGTTCAGAAAGGTTGAATCCGTAGACAAGGCCAAGTTGGGAAGACAGAAACGGAAAACCACGAAAAGGACAAGACGACAATATAAAACAGAAAAAAGGTAAACAGAAGAAAAAGAAAACATGAACAAGACGACGCTAAAACCAAATCACTTACAATGTGACCCCCACAAAAACCGATTGTGACATCAGGTGCTCTAGAAGAGTAAGCATGTCCCGCTCCGTTGACAATGAGGATTCATTTGGCTACATAAAATTGTCTTATTATTGTTATTATTATATTTTAGTTGAGTTGTCAACATGACCTTATTAATTTATAATACATCAATTAAAACATTAAATTATAATATGGTCGTTACTTGTGAATTACTTAAATACGTCTCCACAGATGTCCTTGGATTATTTTTATAGCATAAGAATGACTTATCAGACTTATCAGACTGCATCTTTATATAACTTGTTAAAATTATATTTATGGTACAATTTTGGGGATATATGCGAGACAAAACAACAATATATAAATATAAATTGATGTTCAAATTGAGACGAAGGCCAAGTAGCAGTGCCGATTGTTGACACGTGATCAGCAGCCCAACGGCAGCGTTCTAGTCCTGTCTGACCCACTTTAAAGACGGTTTTCTAGACATCTATTTAGAAATGGGGAGGGGATTTAATCGCGTCCTCCTCAGTAAGACTTGCAGTCTTAATACAACTGTATATTTGAATACTGACGGACAATAATGACGGTCTTATCATTTTATTGTCTGTGCTTAACTGTAATTAATTGAGACTGATGGGATGAATAGTTAACAACCACTGTTAAATTTCTGTCGATTTAGGTTGTGATTATTTCGTCTCATAAAATCAATTTGCCTTTGTTACACAATCGTTTACTGTCTGTTACATTATTTGCGTGGCCTCCAGTGAGACCTTAAAGATATCATCGATAACCTGTATATTTATAATATACTAGATAAAAATGAGAGACTATTTTAAATTATGATTAATATTTACGGACTGAGGATGATTAGCTATTAATCTGCTATTTTAGCGTTAAATGCTCATTTTAGGGTCTTAGATGAAAACAACATAAAAACGATTAAATCAAAGAACTTAATTATTTCTTACTGACAATGACTTTATATTAATCTGCTATTTAATGCTCATTTTTAGTGCATTTGATGACAACAACATTACAACGATTAAACGGAAAGACTTCAGTAACTACAGGAAGTTACGTGTCTTGTAAGTATATTTCATTTAATTGGGTTCTTGTAACAAGGAAACTTGCTGAGTGGGAAATGTGCTATCTCCCCTCACAGATAGGTTCAGACCAAACCTCTCTGAATCGTAACATGGATTCGTTGTAAAACTGAACTGTAATTTGATGACAGATAAGCGATTGTTCTGACAGGTTCATGTTAACTTCGGACGAACGACATCTCAAAGCGAAGATAGGTTGCGACGGATACCCAGAAAAAAAAGAAGTTTACTTGGAGGGGGCGTTTGAAGGACAGCTCTATCACAGTACATCGGGCTGCTTTCTTGACTTGGCAGATCTTCTTGACGTATTTTATTTAAATTGTATATTGATAAAACAAAAACGATTCAGTAGCTTAAAGTGACAATGAATAAAGGTGACAGCTTACAATAGCAGAATTGCTGAAAGAAGCGGTAGTCTTGACTGGTCCCAAGACACAAGTCAACTTGAACCGAACGCGTGGACAAATTAGATCTGCTTAAGTAAACTTACGAATTAAGTAGAATCAAACGTGTGGACAAATAAGACATGTCCTAAGTGAAATACCCAGTTAACTAGAACCTAATATATGGAAATTGAACCTGTGTAAACCAAGCATCTGTCTAGATAGAACAAAATTTAGTCCCAAAGGGGTTCGGTTTTAACAGGTTTCACTGTAATTAAACTGCTAAAATGCAAGATTTGATTTCTCTAAAGTATTATAATTCAACAAAAAATTAATAAAATCATGGAATTTATAGCCAACTTCACAGAAATTGTTAGTCATCAGGTAGGGTCGCCTTGTTCAAAGCCTCACAATAAAATACAATGAAGAACAACAATACATTTTTGCACCACAAATGTCTTTTCAACTAATGAAACTCTGAGAACAAAAAATTACATGTGATGAGAACAAATGCGAAAATGCTAAAGAATTAGAAAAATGTTTTTTTCATGTACAATATGTGCAATTAGTAGGAATATTACAGAACAAAGTACAGTGAAATGGAAGGTTTTGTTTTTTAATTGGGATCTAACTCCATATTTAGCAATACTTCAGCTATATTGTGGCGTCCATTTATATTAGAGACTGAGTGTCAAGATACCCTGTGAGAACTCCACCTTTGGCAGAAAAAAAATAAAACGATCCTTGTTAGTTAAGATTGGAGTCGAAGCACCTGGCAACGAGCAAGACTCAAACCTGCAATCTCAGTGTTGACAAATCATTGATTCATAGTAGATAGAATCATACTATTTAGATCAAATGACCACCAGGATCCCGAAATGGAGGTTCAAAATACCAATGAGATAAATATAAAACATTATACGACACAATATAAAAACAAAAAGAGTTAAAGATAAGAAACTAATATAGAAACGTAATCGTATTTTTGTAGGTCACTAACATATAACATGATAACCAGCATTGAGAACGGTTCCCTACCATCAAGTGGTTCACTTGAAGTTTTGTAAGTCTGAATACTGGTTAGAGATATTATATATTATATACAAATTTTTTATGGTATGTAAATACTTATTAAGATTCGAAAAAATATCTAAAAATACATCGTCCAGATTCTGTATGTACAGAGACTGTTTAAACTCAAACACCACTGTAAACTTACATTTGGGTTGAACGTTCATATTCTGCTTCCCACCAAACTTGACACAACAGTAGTACAGTATACCTGAAAGTATAAATCTTTAATTACGTAAAACCATATCAATATCATTAATTTATCAGTACCTCGTGATTTGTATTATATAAAATGTTAAAAAAGTTGCAGTTTTATTTTGATTTCCTATATCATCGTAATATAAAAATAAAACAGTCGTTAAACAGTATATGAGATATCAGAAGTCAAACATCATTGTGTGAAATACGATCTAAATTTTTGGAATAGAGGAGTATCCTCATAATGTCACACTTTCAGTTCTGCAGATCCAGTGCTAGAGACATAGGCATATATCTCCACATGCACAAGCTCCGTATACTGCTATTAATGTGTCATAGCACATATAAGTCTATTTCAAGTCTTGTTGATATTTGAAAATAGAGAAATTAACAATAGAAAAATTCATTTCTCTTATTTAGCAATGTCAGCTTCAACGATCTTGACTGCTGTTCGGTTGTTCATCTGAAAGACTGGGAATCGCATTGGGGATCATCCATAGTTGAAGGACAATGCAGTATAAACGGAACGGTAATTGATACGACCAACGACTTTGCGATACAGTGCGAAGGTATCTAGCATCTGTCTCATTTTCATTTTATACTAATGAGCCCCGAAAATAAAACATAGTCTTACTTTGATGACCTGATAATTTAATTAGTGAAAATCGAAATTCAAGAATCACATAGCCGTAGTATGTATTGGAAAAAAATGAATGTACTTGAGAGGTCTTTTATGTACCGTTAAATTTGAATTAGATAGTGTTTTGTGGAGCAAATCTTTAACAATGAAGCTACCACCTTAACTGATTCCGGAAGAGAAAGTACAGAGAGAGAATCATTGACCTCTGGCTATAAACTGTCAGTCGAAATAAGAGCAGAATTCATGTACCGGTACCTGCGAAAATGACAAATGTAATTCGACCACTTGGCCAGCGAGGGCCACAAAATTGCGTTTTGTCGCAAGATACGAATGTTTATATTACAGCAGGATACACAGAGATTGTTCATAATATTTTACAACACCACAAAAAACAATGACACAGGACCATAAAAAATGATAACGCGACTTTAACCCAAACCTGGAAAAAGAGAAGACACACTGAAGACGTTTCATAACTAAGAAAGTCATAGTTTTTGGATTCGATAGATAATAGTATTAGTCTTGCACTAGAGTATCTCTGAGAGAATGTGTGGTAATAGGTAAAAAAATGCATGAAACGGATAACTTTATAGTAATCATGAACCATTAAAGTTTCAAAGTTATTAACATTGTTTTAGCAAATTTCTTTCTTATCACGTTTCTAAGGTAACGTCTTAGAAATTACATTAATTAAATATTATGTAAAAACAATATTACAGAGATATCAGTTGTACTTTTCGTTTCTGTTGTATTTTTCAAGACTTTTTTTTTTAAAGTCTTCAAAGGTCTTCAAATATTTCCATCAAATTAAAAAAAGTCCGTTGGCAAAATATAAGGTAAACTTTTGCACAAAGGCCATCTCTTTGACGCTTTTTTGTAATGACCTCGGTTACATTGATACAGTATAAGATGATTTTTAATTAGTTAAATTAATTTCAACCCCCTTCTTTGAATTAATAAATCCTTTAAATTTAGAAGAACAATATAAACAAAAATTCTAACCATAACGTTTTACCTTCAAATATCTACAATATGTCAATGCCTTCCAGTGGAACGAACAATAAAGTTTATTTTTTAATGTTTCTAATCTACGTAGACCGGATTTTGAATTAAATAGTATATTCACCTATGAAAAAGTATATTCACTTCCCAAAATTTAACTGTCGGTATTATTTAATTACATAGAACGGGTTTTCAGTAGAAAAGTATATTCACATGTCAAAAAGTATAATCACCGAGCAAAAATTTAATTGTCCCTATTATTTAATTAGATAATTACTGTCTTTTGATTTGGTAAATGTGTGGCTGATTTACTTTTGAAAAACTGATCTTTACCTCTGCCGTGGGCCACAGTGAATATCAGTGTTTCAGTAGTAAATAAAAACCACACATTTACCCTATCAATTAACAGTATTATATAATATTTCCACTGTCGTAATTAGCTGATGTAAATTTCAAAGAACTTCCGAATAAAGCAGGAATTAACATTATTTGTAAAAGTCTTTGTACCGGAAAATAATTCAGCTGTCCAAGTGTTCAATTTCAGCCACAAATATCGGCAATAGAATACCGAAGGAACAAGTACAGAAAGGCATAATCCGTAGACAAGGCAAAATTGGAAGCACAGAAACGGAAAAAGCACAAAACGACAAAAAGACAATATAAAACTAAAGAAAAGCAAAACACAACAAAGCACAACTGATCCAAGCTCAGCTAAATTGGAAGTACTAAATTACTATGTACTAAAACATTCATTGACACTTAATGTCGAATTGTAAATTTTTAGTGTCTTTAGTAGAATTTAAAGCAAGTGTCAATTTGAGTGATATAAAAGGAACAACATTATCATAAGTTACTTGTCTGGTCCTATGTACGATGTGCAATTTTATAAACGGTAGTTATTTTTTCATTCTATTGAAAACTCGAGTACAGTAAGAAAAATAAACGTTAAGGATATTCATATATTTCCAATTACCATGGATAATGAACTCGGATGACTTTGTCGTGATGTGATAAATATTACCAGTTATGTGTTGGATGTTGAAGGTTTTCTCTTTATACTCCCGTTTCCTTCATCAAGTGGTGTTATGATATAGTTCTTTTAATAAATGCAACATGTATCCATTAGTACAGATGTACTTAACTGACTTTGTACTATGTTGGTCATTGACCTGTATTTCTGTTTACATGCTCATAATGTTTACAATTGTTTTGTAAGCTATTTATAAGATGATATAAATTTTGCTAGGTGTTTACTGAAAAAGACAGAAAATTATAATATATGACAGAGAAATTTCTACAAGAGCATCTGATTTAGATTGTTGTTCTAGATCACAAACTAATAGGTCTTCAAGAATTCAGGACCTATAAATAGTGAACACCGAGCCATTTCAGTCAGTCTGCTCTTACAGGATACTTAAAACTACTTGGATTTAATCATCGCTGAACTTTAATTATCTGGATTTATATTTTGTTGCATTCTGGAATAATATTTACTGAGAATTATACGAACTGCTTTACATTTACCATTTACCATGTGAACGATTCTTCAATACTTTGATTATGGTGATTTCTAAAATATTCTACTGAAATTATTTGGAGCTTTCTGTTTGTAATTTTGTGGACCGTAACTGAACTCTAAACAATAAGACTAGTGATTTATATATTGTATATAATAGCATAGAAAAATAATATGGTTGGTTGCATTTTTGTTATAGATTTCTGATTTATAACAAGCCATCATACAGAAAAATCCGATGAGTTGCGCCATCGAACAACAAGCATTGTGCAATTTTTACCATTCATGAAAAATTTGTGAAATACTACAGACTGTATCAAAAACAGTCTCTAGGTTTATATTTTTGTAATATTTGAACACTATTACGTTATTTAAAATTCATTGCGTACACCAAGAAGGTACTAGACCTTCCTCATTTCCATGTTTTTTGCATGTACTAATGGTAATATTTTACACTAATGATGCCTATTTTATATATCTGTGTGTTTAAGTAATGGACAAGGCCAAGGATGACGTCATGACTACAGGTAAATTTTTATTCTACATATCTCAAACATATCATTTCTCGTATAATCCATTCATTTTCAAACCATGATTGTTGTCATCCACATTTCGGAAGGAAAAGACCAAAATCCAGAAAATAAGTTAACGCGGTCATACAGAAAAAGCCGTAGAGTTTCACCATCAAACCTGTTGCCTTGTGTCACTTTTTTATCGTTCACGAAAATGAAGTATAATGTCATAAAAAACCCATTATGTATATATATACTACGTACTGTATGAAAACAGTCTCCAGGTTTATATTTTTGTAATATTTCAACACTATCATGGTATTTAAAATACACTGATTCCATTGTGTGGGTACAAGACTTTCCTCCTTTCCTTGTTTGTAGTATGTACTTATTGTAATTTTTACACTAATCATAACTATTGATCCTTTTATATATCTGTATATTTTAGTAATGGACAAGGCCAAGGATGACGTCAAGACTACAGGTAACTTCATATACTAAAACCTATCAATTCCTGTAAAATACATTCCTTTCAGACCATCATTGTTGTCCTGTACATATCCGATGGAACAGCCAAAATCCATACTTGTTACATGTACATAACAGTCTAGCCTGTATTGTCCTACGTGGGTGCTTATGCCTGACTTTGGTCGCCTGAAAACTAAGCGTTCTTGACTCGAAACTAATGTTTTACAGATAGACAGCTACCTTCAAAATGTTGTTGCTTTTCTCTTTGTACGTCACCACGGTAAAAATTGACAAATAGTTGTGTGTCGTTGTTCTAAATAACAAACAGCTGTCCAGTTTAGATCTTGCTAGAATCGTTCGTCAGAAAAGAGATATCTTCAAATGTGAATCGGCAATTAGCCTCACACTTAATCGATCGATAAGCATACTCCATTGATTTCGTGAACGTTTTTAATTTGTCAAAATTATAAAGTAGTCAAACACCATAATACATTATACTCTAAAACAAAACATCTTTCTAAATAATCTCCCGCACATGTTAATTAGCAAACAAATATTTAGTGATATGTGTATAATGTAACTCCATGTGTGTCATTGTGTGTTACATTTGTCACCTGTGTTATTGTCCGTCAGTAAAACGATAGTTTACATTTTCTTCTATTACATTAATTTGGCAAATAAAAACTTTATCTGCTTATTTAATCCTGTTACAATATGATCTTATTAAGTTTACGGGTGTTGGTTACTAGCATCACTCGCCCTTTTGTGATTCATTTAACACCGTTAAACAAGTTTCTCTCTGTGTTGTTTGTTAACATTTAACAGGCTCAGGACTTCCCTTTCTTGTCTGTCTTAGGTATTAACTGTTTGAATGTAAGGCTGAATGATTTATTATATATATATTGGTATATTTCAGTAATGGAAGAGGCCATGAATGACATAATGACTACAGGTAAATTGTAATAAACTTCTGTCTATTGAAAGCAAAATATCAAGTTTCATCTCAATATGAAAATAAGTTTCATATTATGAATATTTAAATATTATACAAATATTATACCAAAATTAACAATATTGATCCTTTACAAGATACCAGGTTTAAAATCATCGCAGTTTATCATAAATAGCAAACCTCTCAAGGTAGTTTTAATCCATGGCATTAACTGTATTGAAGTTAATATACGAGCCATAAAGAAAATAATGTGTTTAATTTTATCAAACCAATAGAAAGATATATCGGTTTCCACTCATTAGTTTAGATTTTGTGGCCCAGCATATGATGCTTAAATATTGTAATATATTTTTCCTTAATTTCAATAAAATATTAATAATAAACAAGATTTGTTTTCAATTGAAGAAGACCTGAACCTTAAGAAGATAAGTCCCTCAGAATACTTCAGTAATAGTCTTTGTAATGTATAAAGATTTTTTTCCGGTTTTTCTACGGAGGTCTATGTTAACCTCTGAATCACTTGGTCAAGATGGCATTCAATTAAAATTGCCGAGGAAAAATCACCGTTGTATTTGTTAATAAGCAAGCACTCCTTAAGTGTTAGATTCTATAGTCATCTGAGGATATTCATGTAGATAATTTCCAATACATAATATTCATTTTTATAATCTGTTTACAGGCTCGCCATTAAATGAGTTGACTTCGAAACAGGCTGATGACAACACTGTTGAAGGTAGTATAAAATTAATTGTAAAGTATAATGGGGAAATACAAATTTTGATAGATACGTTTTAGAATGTCTAGTTTACTTCATTCTGATTTATTAGAAGAATTTTCCTACTTGGTACTGTAGGCAGAAATTTTGATTGCTGTAAGTAAAATGTAGGGTAATGGAAAATTTCCCTTAAACGTTGCAAGGGTTTCTTAGCGTATAGAGCGCGCTCACCATGGAGGGTCCAATAAGGAGGGATTCTATTATACAGGCTGAATAGGCTAGGTCCTATTTTTATGCTCCGGTGTTCCCTTAGGGTGGGTGTGTATTTATTATTCCACACAATCACGGTAAATTTCCCCCTGCAAACTGGAGAAGCATAGATCCTATTTCTATACCTTGGTGTTCTCTTAGGGTGGCTTATTATATTTTAGAGTTTTTATGTCTAAACTGATGATAAGGAAGCAAGTACTAATTCATCAATATCCCTCGCAGTTCTGATTTGTGTTGAAGTGTATAAATCTTAAATAATGCATAATATTGTGTAATAGATGGGTATATAACAAAAACTTTTAACGATAATGCTGCTATCTTTTTTATGCAAGTTGAGGAAACTTGAAATCTCAAGCAGGAAGACGACACAAGTGAAATTCTCTAATAATAATTAACCAATAAATAGAAAGACAAGCAAATTCTTTACCCTCTGTCATTAGACCTTTTTGTGGTAAATTGTATTTCACCAAGATTTTTCAATTCATATTTATGCTAACCATCTTCGTTATGTACACGTTGACTGCTCACCGGAGTTCGAATAACGGTCAGATCAAACCATATATTTTGTACTGACTATTTCTGCGTTTAGCACGCAACATTAAGTAGAGAGAACTGGCTGGATGTCAGAATAATTAGTTTCAATGCGATGAAATTTCCCACTGAGCACTGTCACTTTAGCGAACTACTAATGTAAATAGCCACCTCAGTGGACGGAAATGGTACAGGTTGTTGTAGAAATATACATTTTATACCATGATTCGTTCTCACCAAGATATACTTGAAAGCTGCCAACATTGTTTTAACGAGTATAAGCAAGTTTTTTAATATCCCAAAGGCATTCCGGAAGTCATATGGGTGTATATTAGAACCTGATTAATAAATAGAACAAATAGAATTTATCTGGTAAATTCGGCCAATTTTAGACATTTATCATGCCTTTCATACTCCTCAATTTAAATTTATAAAAAAATTTATAAAGAATTTTATCATATTGTTTGACAGAGGATAGATCTTTGTTAGGTTTAGCTTACATATCGATATCTTCGTATTAAAATATTTACATCTCATGCGCTATTAATTTTAGAAATTGTCACTACTACTGTTATGGCAGTTGTTGGAGGCATTGCTGGGGTTGCTACATCGTTAGCAGTTTTGAAATACTTGCAGGATATATCTGGAAAACAAATCATGAACAATGCTGGGAATGAGATGGTAACTACTTAATTTCTATATAGTTCAAGTAAAAAATGTTATTTATTATGTCTCATTTATACAAGTTATATGTTTAAAATAGGTATAAGAATACTACGCACATTCACAAGTTAATATGTTGTTCGGACATTCCATGAATATTTCTGATAATCAAAATCCTGGATAAATTATACTTTTTATTATATAGGTATTGTTGAATATTGTTGAGTAATTTCAGCCTAAATTTGAAACGTACTATGTTTCCCGTTACAGGGTGCGCAATGATTGTTCGTATTGTGATGTCACAACAGTGAAATAACGAGTTTTTGTCACTCGAAAATTACAATCTTTTATCGCCATTTATATAACAATAAAATTATTTAGGTTCCAGTTTTGTTATTCTAGGAGACATACAGATGGGTGCAGAGAGAACCTGAACACTAAGTTTACTTAATTACATTTACCAGACATTATGACCGTCTTCAGTTAACTTAAGAAATTCTCTGGACAGTTTTAGACACTTCAAAGTTAATTTGATCAGCAAACTTTGTCCCGGGTCTGGTTTGCTATATGCAGACTAATCTTAAGTTAACTTACATGTAATATTAATAAATATTAATAAAATCGGACATTCGAACAAGTTAACTTGTTTGAAAGTTAACTAGATATACGGACCGTTTGCTACAAACTGTACAAAGCAGAAGGTCTGGTGGGTAAAGTTAACCTACTCTCTAGTCTGGTCTGGTATGGTCAGTAAAGCACACTTACTCTCTGGTCTGGTTGGTAATCCAAGACCATCTTGCAGTAATACATTGAATGGAGATTTCCGACGTCAATGAAACCTTGTATCCAGACAACTAGAAAGACCATAATAAAAATAGTCAAATAAAAACACAAACAATGAGGAAACCACAGAAACCACACTAAAAAGTAAAGCAAGACAATGCAAACTCTGTAAAACTGGACATAACATTAGTGTTCCGGAAAAGTTGGCATGCCTTGCTCCATATTCCGCCACTGTGGTATAACCCTATATATCTAGTAACTAAAAAGTAGCAACAAGGAAAAAGATATGAAAGTAATAGTTGATAATGATGGCCATCTGTATTAAAAATTCTACCTTTCTTCCTTGCTGCTATCAGAGTATACACCTATCTCAAAGAAAATTCGTCGCTGATATTGAAATATATGTCATTCATGTTGTGGGTCACAGAGTTGATCCATTCTGTACTAAAACCTATAAAACAATAAGAGATAGAGGACACAAAACCAGTTCAATATTTTTTTGCTACAGATATGCTACATATTAGCGAAAAATTTTATTTAATTTCAGATGACTATAAAATAAAACGCACTCTTAATTTTAAACTTAAAAGAAATGATTTAAAATGTATTATTTTATTGAACTGCACATTTCAGCACGTTTCGTAGGGGTTACATGTAACCACACTGAAACCTAACTGGTTTCCGTATATAAATCAGAAGTTTTATTTGCCAGTATTAAATTAAATTACAAAGATGCAAAGTTGAATATAAACGGAAAACTATTGTAAATTGCAAATAAAAAAAAGGTTCATGTATATTTAACATAAATCTTAAACTTCACATCTACTAAAAAGAAATAGGAATGTACTTGTCAGATTTCAAAGTTGTTCAAATTGTATAGTTACTACCCTAAAAGTAAATATAATACTTGACTTCTCCAGGGAATAATAGGCTTGGTTTGATATTTTATTTACATTTTTACATGCATTAAACCATTATTTCATGCATTGCCATGTTTAGTAGATTTTTTCCATTATTTTCTTCTTTCTGATATTGTCAGTTGTATAGATTAAGAACTTTCCATAGATGTCCATAGAGAACATTGCATTGCTTCATCAAACAAATGCACTAAGGATGATATTTGTTGAGAAATGATACATTATTCGATGCGAATTTAGTGTAAAGGTACAATTATGCAGACCAAGTGGATAATCGTGATAAATGGTTGCGATAAATGCCTAAAGCATAACTTGATGTATGAATTTTAAACACGTATGTGTAATTGAATTTACCAGAGTAGCAAGGAATGTCTACATAAACATATTGAAGAGTTGATTATGCGGTCTTTAAAACAGATAACATGTTAATTTTGGCAAAATGTTGAAGTACAATTTCACGATATTAAGTCTCTCTTCCTGTTTATTGGTCTTCTATCAGTTGCTCTAAATTTAGATTTCATGATAACCCACAGATAATCCACGAACGTTACTTTATAGGCCCGACAACTCCTGTGTATTTTTTGATTAATTAACCGGTATGTTTATATGATAGTTTGGTTGAGTCAAGTTACTGGAGGTTACCGTCTTTTTCAGCATCTTTTTTTATCCTGAATATTAGACTAGCAGGAGGAGATAGGCCCGGTAGACCAATGAAATAACAATCTATGATACCAAATTTAGTGCACAATATGCGCATTTCGACAAACAATGTCTCATCAGTTGTGCTC